>CM076570.1:1318894027-1319011917 GCA_034641835.2 Pinus albicaulis
AAAGGTGAAGGTAAGAGATCTATACTTAGATTTGTCTTCCAAGTGGAGCATGGTGCCCTTCTTTGGCCTTTACATGTTTTAGCTGACCTTGTGGATAACTGAAAGTTTAACAAGCAATAATATGATCCATTATGGTGATTGTAAAAGAAGAATACGAAGAATGAGTGGAAGGTAATGATTTTTTTTTTAGGGTAATGCATTTTTGTATTTCATTGTTAAACATTAAAGAACACATCAATTTTTTTTTTGGTAGTATTTCATTGTTGAAGAATAACAAATACACCAAGAAGCGTACATCGTTTGAGCCAAAATGTAATTATACAGACTACCCCTACTTAGGCAAGGAGTGCCTACATATCTGCCTTGGCTACAATCTTGAGGGTCTACATCGTTTGTAAAATAAGCTAATTCTGGTGAAAATTTGGATTGCTAACATTGATGTAAAAGATGTAATCTCACCCTAGCTAAAGGGGGTAATATCCCTGAAGGGGGCATGCCATTCCATTTTCCATTAAAAAGAGATGCCTGTCAATATTATGAGTTTCCATATACCTTTTCCAGATTGTCTAACCATCTATCTACCACCATTTTTTCTAATATTATATGGTACAGTTTGCCATAAATTTCTATTAATTAAGCTTCATATGTTGTCATGTTTTACACATTGTTTGTGAAGTTGTGGGAACGGGTAGAAGGGTAAATAAGGTGAAGGAGATATTTGTAGATGAATTATTCCCTATAGCTGAGTATGTTCTTTCATAGTTAATCATGCACTGGTGCAAATTTAATGAATTTTCTATGGTGGCTGTCTCAGATGGCTCGGCTACCTGAGGGTATCACAGAACTTCTGCACCATGATGAACTGCCTGTTCCATTGGTGAGTGTGATATCTTGGATAAAGCCATTGCAATTTCTCTTTTAATGCTTCTGTATTAAAATCTTTATACTCTCTCCCATAGTTACAATTTGACAAAGAATTGTGCTATAAAGTTTAATTTAAGAGAGACAGATCTAAGTGAAGCCTTTTGTCTTAACTCTTTCTTTCCTTGTATAACAACCATGCTTTCATTTTGTTTTTCATAATCTCATTTACTTGGATATGTTATTTGCTTGGGTACCTGAGTTTCAGATACCAGAATCATTTGACTCCTACATCTTTTGTTACATCAAGGAAGCTTGCATCTGTTGACAGCCATTTATAGTGCTCACGGTAGGATGGGAATTTAATGTTCTTGGATTTTGTAGATCAAATGCCAGAACGTGATTGTTCTTTCTGCAACGACTGTTCCTGAGCTGGACCTGCAGTGGAATTGCTTATTAGAGTTGAGAAAAGAGAATGCTGTTTTGCAAGTAAAGGCACCATATGTTTCAAAATATTTGAGGACGAAAGTCTCTGAAGTAAGCGTCAAATATCCTTGGTCTCTGTAGTGTCCAAGCTATCAACTTAACAAGTGAATCTCTTTCAATGTCCAACAATTTGATAAAATAAAACCGTAAAATGTCTGAATTTATTTTAAAAAGAGGCTGGTTCATTCTTAAAGTGCACAATGAAATCATGTATGTCATATAATTTGCTATGTATAGAGCTTAGAGATCACAGATATTAATGATGGGAGCACTGTTCTAATATTTTTGTAGCAGCAGACATCTCATTCAAATAGGAAGGAGTTTTGACTTACTACATGTTTCATTCAAAGTATCTGACAGATGTATAAGATCAACTTGTTTCGACGTTCCTGTTAGCATTAATTTCTACATCACTTGTGAATAAAATTTCCCTTGAAAATCAGTAGACATCAACAAACTAAAAGGAAAATTTTCCTTAGATGTCACTAGCAAATCTCCCTCTCCGTTTGGGCTGGTGCTTGCCAACCTTAGGGGGGTTTCCCTTGTCTTTATATTTGTTCTAACCTGTAAATATGCAATATATCATATAAAACAGCAAGGTAATGGGTGTTTGACCAATAAGTTAGTGGCCAAACAATTGTGTAAAAAATCTTAAATCTAAGATGTGGAATGGTGCTTTGCAAATCAGCCTTTTGTGTGGAAAAATAAAGTAAAAAAAAGCATATCTAAGTGGCTAATTACTAAAGTAAATAGCTGAAATAACTCTAATGAAATTGCACAAAATTCCATTAAATCAATTAAGCCCAGAGAGATTGGGATCAAAACTGAATTTTATTCTGCAAGAGCCAAAAGGCTGGCTGTACCAAGATGACTGTTATAAGCTTGAAGACATTGATAGCCAGAGATAAGATAATACGAGCTAGAAGAGAGAAGAAAGAATGATGGAGAAGACAAGAGAGTATGGATGTTTACTTTCTCATGACATTTCGAATTGGAAGTTTGGCCATCCCATGTATTTATAATAATTTTTCTCCTTCAATTCATGTGGTAAGAGGAGGAAGAGGTTGAATTTTCTATTAATGGTCATCAATGTGCATGGTTGGTTCCATTGAGCTTTGACTGTAGAAGAAAACCAAGTTCAGTGGCCCTTGCTTGAGTTGAACTGAGGAATCTCCAAGTTGTCATTTGATAAAAATATCTCTCAGCACAAATATAGTTTTCGACTAGTGTAAAAAGTATCATTGGCAAATTTTTCCATGATAAAATTATCTAAAGGCAATTTCAGCTAGGTTCAACTTGCCTAATTTCTCTCAAGTAATTTGGCTTTGCATAATTTTCCTTCCTCAAACCGTCTTTAGCAATTCGACTTTGTAATTTTAGGAGGCTGAATTGGTATGCTGTCTTATTGATGAAAAAGGGGAATAAAGGAGGGAAAAACAGACATAGGAGAAAAGTGGAGAGGAATTATGGGGACGAGGAAAAGTAGGAGTAGAAGGGAAAAGAGGAGAAGGGAATGTACTTGGAGAGAATATAATTTGAGAGAGGAAAATAAAATTGCCTTTGTTGCCATGTCAGCTCATGCACTCAACCATCTCATTGATGATTAATCTAAACTCTTGCTACTTGTCCACCCATAACTATTGCCATGTGTCAACCCCTGAGACTGCCACATCATGTTGCTAAAAATAGATACACTGAAATTAGTTGTGCCCCTAAAAAATAGGGAAAATTAGAAAATGTCCGAAATAGATGGTGGACCCTATCATATATTGTACACCTGAAAGTAGGCACTACTAAACATATAAATCTAACCCAAGGCTGCTTGGAAGCGGAAGTGGAATTGGTAGCGAAGAACGACAAATTTCAGAAGCTTTCGGGTCGGGGGCAAATTTGGGAGCAATTTTTATATAATATATATTTGTATGTATTTTGATGCATATATGTGAACAATGTCAGAAAATGTAACTAGGTTAGGTATTCATAATGATCTTTGTACTTATATCATTGTATATTTTATGTAAAAGAAAAAGAAGAAAAGGAAGAAAATTAATTTTATTATTATTATATTAGATAAGCATGTTCTTCATGCTTCTAGGTTTTCTTGAGTCAAAGAGTCAAAGTCCTATTTGGACCTATTGCAAAGAAAAAAGGAAAAATAATTGTTTTAATATGTAATTTAGGTAAAAAACCCCTTTAGATGTCAAGTCAGCCCTACCTCAATGGACATGTCTATTCGAACCCTTCTGGACAGTATAAATAGGAGAGTTAAACTCATTTGGACACACACAATTCGCTCAATTGGTTCTGAAATTTCACAGAAGGAGGAGGGTAGAAGTCTGAGTTAGAGAAGGGTTTGTGGAAGTTTTGCCTCGTCATATCTCTTGTTGAAGATTTATTGCTGATGGATATGCTGTGCAAAAAGGAGGGTTTGACTTGGCATCTGGAGGTTGAAGTTTTTTTGTGGTCATGGGTCGTGGACATCTCACCCTGATCTGATTCTATAAGAAGAAAATTTTTCTGGGTTTTCCCCTGGCTTGGAGCCTATATCTTGTGTTTCTTGTGTACTGTGATCTTCATGTTTTTATATTTGATAATTGTTTGATGAAGAAGAACTTAATTAAGTTAATAAAAAGCCAACATATATCACAAGTAGTTAACAAAGAAAGAGAAATCTAATTTAAACTACAACCCTCCCTATTTCTCAACATGGTATCAAAACAAAGGTTTGAAGTTGGAGGCCTGAAGATCATAATACGCTGGCTTTTGATCAAAGTCTGATGCTCTCTATGGTTTTATTGGCTAGTCGCTATGTATTAAACATAATTCTGGACATCCTATATTAGACGTGAATCTCTGAGGCTCAGATTTATATGAAAGTGGTTTGTTTATATTCTTGGGTTTGCATTATAGTAATGTTAGTTTGGTCGCACACATTTAAATTTCAGCAATAAAAAAACTTTGGTTTGAAGTGCGTCGCTTTACAATAGCTTGCAGATTCAGAGAGGCTCGTATTCTCTATGCATTATAATTCACAGTTCGTTCACTCTCCAACTGTGGCACTGTGATTTTGTCTTGCTCGCTTTACACATTAGGATCATGACTCTGTGAATTGCCAAATACACACTGGCTCGTAGTAGTGGTTTGGCATCATACAGTGGTTTGGTATCATTTGCGTCGTATGGTTCACATAGATCAGGGCATCGTAATCACAATTATCCATTGTTTGGCATAGAATTGTACAATGACATCGAATATTGATATTAGTTGTTGTGATAGGATCTCGCTAATGCAGTTTGCTGGAACACATTCTGAAAAAGGACTCGCAATCACTTGTAATCCTGTAGTTCGCATTTATTCTATGTTACAATGGCTCAATGCATCTCACAATGGTTCACTTGTCTTATTTTGTGATGTTCGCTCTATATATTTGTGATGACTATGGTAGCTGATCATGTCTCTATATCTATGATTATCACACTCTGAGGCTCTTGCTATTATCATGACTGTGATGACTTGTATGAAGTATGAAGATTTGCCTACCTGTGATGACTTGCAATTAATTGCATATAATTTGTATACTTTGAAGATTGCATACTGTGGTTCGTCGTCTTTGAAATCGATATGCATATGACACTGAGGCTTGTAATTATAGTGGATCGCTTGCTCCATTAACTAAGGCTCTTATGATCAGTACTTGGTGGATCACATCTTGTTCTCTATGACCTCGCGCTTTCTCAGTGGCACTATGGTCGTCCTTTTTCACATATGATTTGAAATAAACAATGGTTAAAGTGTGATATGGCTTGCATCATTGCTTGGGATATGGATCACATTCATTGCTATCTCATGCACTCATGAAAAAAGTTAGCCCCTTATGATAGAAGCTTGCTCTTTGTGACTATGGTTCAATCATATCTTGATGGATTACGTTGTTGAGTAACCTTGTAGGCAAGTAATGTATGACAGAGGCTCTTATTGCCATGAGTGGTATCCACTACAATTTCAGACTTCAGTAATAACAACCTATATGAGAGTGACCTACATAATAGTGAGACAATGAACAATGGGAGTTGGAAGGCTGTGACCGTTGAAACAATAAACAGTGACTCAGATCTTCATACACCGTCATCAAAAGAGGCTCGTTCTACCTTGTGGCCTGTGAATTACATCCAAGCTCTGTGGCACGTTCTATCAAACAAAGGCTTGCATTATTAGCAATCTCTGTAGCAAATAAAAGGTCTCACTATTCTACAATACTTGTGATCTCACTATATTTGGCATTATTAAGTGACATTGGATCTCGCATCATTAGAGATGACTCGTATATGTGATCTCGCTGGCACTAAGATGACACGAATCTTTTTAAAATAGCACATGGCTTACAAGGCCTGATTATAGTAGTTCGTGTAATTCTGAGGATGGTCTTCTATGATTTATACTATGACTCAGTGGCTTGACGATATACTTTGTAAGGTGATGGGTTGCATATGCTCTGCATTTGAATACTTGCACACATACAAAGGTTCTCTCATGCTAGAGCTCACTATCAAAGGAGTGAAACAAAGGCATTAATTTAATTATTGAAGGCACACCATGATTTAGTTGTAGTTCGAATTCTGAGAGTGGAAGTTGCAGATCTGGCAATAATCTCTTGTGGAGAATGAGAAACTTTGCAAGGCATATCCTTGGAAAGTAGTCCTCTTCGAGTGAAGTTAGTACATGACAACTGAATAAACAAGACCAGATCTTTGCAAAAAGAACATAAGGTAAGGCTGCAAAGGTATGTATAATTATTAATTTCCATATACATTTATGTTTTGTGACAAATAGTCTTATTGGGGTTTCAAAGTTGATCTTTTGAATACCTTGAGAATATAGGGTCTGTGAGATTTGCAAATCTTGTGAAGGGCTTCTAAACCCTAGAATGAATTAACCCTAAGAGTAAAAACCCTAAACCTAGCTAATTATTCCCTCTATGGAAACCCTATCCCTTGGAAGATGTCATCTAGGGTTTTGCATGACTAAATGATCCTTAAACCCTAGTTTTGAAAGGATAATCTAGGGTGTGTTAAACTCTAGTAATAATTGAATTAAGATAAAACCTAGGACTTGAAGACAAAACCATAGGACTGGATGTTTCCACTTAAAGGGTTAGGTCAAGGAATATCTTGTGTTTGTAACTAGAACCCTAGAAGTACACTTTTGAGAAATCATGGAAACCTTAGATTGACAGGATTAACATCATGTTCTTGTCTTTGTATATTTTGCTTGGTTGTACTTGCTACTGAGATTTGCAGGCACATAATGAAGCCTGTCAAAATTATGGAAGCAAGATGAGAAGGATGAAAGAACAAACCAAAGCAAGACTCATGCTTGATAATTACGCTTTGATAATGATGAGCATGATGGTAAGAGGGACCTGCAGGAAACCTGATGATAATGAGGCTTCCAACCAATGAGCATATTCCAGGAACACATTGATAATTGAAAGTTGAAGCAAAAACTTGTTGCAATATGTAAATAGAGCATGCAAAGGAATGTTGACTTCGGAGGGAGCAAGTAGCAAAATTTAACATGACATTCTAAAGGATATTATAATTTGGCAACTCTCATATTGATAATTTGCTTGAACATGTGAAGAGGCTGGAAGGAGAAGTTGCTTGATGATGTTGTAGCTATAGCTGCGTGATGTGATAATGGAACGCATGAATTGTGTGGATAACACTTTTGATTGCTCAGACAAGTACAAGGACATAATTGATATTGGAAAGCTGATTCGACACTTTGAACAATACGAGGAAGAACTCCGTTATGAAGGAAGAAGACATGTGCTAGCAGTTGTGAGGAAGCTTGTCTCTTTGTAGAAGACATATGAACCAGTTGATTACAATACTGTTTGATGATTGACAAGATCTAGGAAGCTCGAAGTTTGATATGACAAGATGTTGCTAGGAGTTGAGAAACCCTGTCATGAAGATGAAATGTGAAAGGTCGAAACTCAAATATATGTATTACGAAATAGGATTCTTTGCAGCTACCACAAAGTTCTCCATGGAAGAACAAGTAGTTGATGCATTGATGAAGTGTGAGACCAACTAAGGATTGTGATGATGTCTCCCTGATTGAAAGGGAGTAAGAAATCTCCTCCATGTTTGAGGAGTAAGGACCTCCTCCTTGGATGAGAGAGAGTGATGGTGGACACCATATTCTCCATATGTGTCATGCACTAGGCAAGGACTAACCATTGTACGTCTAGTGTATCACACTAGGAGGGAGAATGGAGGATTGATAATAATGTGGGACTGGTACTCATTGAGAATTGGGAATCCAAGATAGGAAGTAGTCCCGTGGACAAACACTCTTTGAGGATCTGATAGGGTATCCAAGATAAGAGTGGTCGAAGAGGACCGATGTTCTTTGAGGATTGGGAATCCAAGATAAGAATTGTCTTTAAAGGACATACCTTGTGAACATCTGGATGGGGTATGTGCCTTGAGAGGTTAAGGTGTCCATATGTGTGCTTCCCAGCATTGTGCTCTAGTCTTGTGGAGAGTTAGAGCTTGTCAAGTTAAGGCTTTGCTATGTTGTAATTTGACAATGTTGGTTATGATTTTGATGCTTAAAAGATAACCTATCAATTCCACTCTTCTTATGAGAATATTTCATTTTGAGAAGTATCCTTGTATTGGTTATGGACTTATGAATACCTCCCTAGTTAAAAGGGAGTGTTAGAAAATGTAACTAGGTCCGGTCTTCACAAAGATCTTTGTACTTATATCGTTGCATATTTTATGTAAAAGAAAAAGAAGAAAAAGAAGAAAAAGAAGAAAGAGAAAATAATAATAATAATAATAATTATTTTAGATAAGCATGTCCTTCATGCTTTTAGGTTTTCTTGTCAGAGAGTCAAAGTCCTATTTTGACCTGTTGTAAAGAAAAAGGAAAAATCATTTTTTAATATGTAATTTGGGTCAAAAACCCCACTAGATGTCAAGTAGGCCTTGCCCCAATGGACATGTCTATTCGAACTCCTCTGGACAATATAAATAGAAGGAGAGTTGAGCTCATTTGGACACACATTTCGCTCAATTGGTTCTGACATTTCGCAGAAGGAGGAGGGCCAAAGTTTGGAGTTAGAGAAGGGTTTGTGGATGTTTTGCCTCAGCATATCTCTTGTTGAAGATTTGTTGCTAATGGATTTGCTGTGCAGAAAGGGGGCTTTGACTTGGCATCTAGAGGTTGAAGTTTTTTTGTGGTCATGGGTCTTGGACATCTCACTTTGATTTGATTCTATAAGAAGAGAATATTTTTGGGTTTTCCCCATGGAGGGGTTTTTACCTGGCTTGGAGTCTATATCTTGTGTTTCTTGTGTACTGTGATCTTCATGTTTTGATATTTGATAACTGTTTGATGAAAAAGAACATAATTAAATTAATAAGAGGCAAACATATTTCCAATCTAAATTACAAGCCTCCCGATTTCTCAACATGGTATCAGTGCAAATATTTGAAGTTGGAGGCCCGAAGATTATAATACGATGGCTTTTGATCGAAGTCTGATGCTTTTTGTGGTTTTGTTGGCTAGTCGTTGTGTATTAAACATAATTTTGGACATCCTAAATTAGACGTGGATCTCTGAGGCTCAAATTGATCTAAAAGTGGTCTATTTATATTCATGGGTTCACATTACAGTAATGTTAGTTTTGTGGCACGCATTTAAAATTCAACAAAAACAAAAAAATGGTTTGAAGAGGGTCGCTTTAAGATAGCTTGGAGATTCAGGGAGGCTCGCATTCTCTATGTATTATGGTTTGCAGTCTGTTCACTCTCCAACTGTGGCACTATGATTCTGTCTTGGCTCGCTTTACACATTGGGATCATGACTCTGTGAATTGCTTGAATCAAAGAGTAGCGAAATGCTTGAATTACGAGGACAACAAAGTTGATGACAGGTTGATGGCCAAAGGCTGGATTAGACTTGTTGAGATTTGTAGCTTGGGAGGTACTCCACCCTAGGGTTTAGGGTTGTGGAGGGATTGGCACCACAAAGTGTCTTGTGGGCTAAGAACCTAATGTTGGGGGTTTTGCACCCAAAGGAGTTGGGCCAAAACCAAGATGAATTTTTTTGATTTGACCCTTAGAGATGGAAGAGCACCCTTAGAGGAGCAAGGGGCAACTTCAAGCTCCAAGAGAGGTATACAAAGCGAGAAAATAATTTTTATATGTCATAGTGTGGTTATGTTGTTGAAATTGACAAGTCGACCTAGAGTAAGGAGTGCCCATAAGGGCTAATTGTCACACCACAAAGTGGCATATAAATAGAGGAGCTCGTAGGCCACAAAAGGCATCATCCAAGTGCAACCTTTATAAGAAACACTCATCTGAAATAGGCCGCAGAACTTGGAGCTTCAACAAGGAGAAGGAGACGTATAGGGCTACTTCTCATGACTGTTGGGCAGATTCAAGGAGGAAACAGAAGGCTGAGTACTTTGGGAGCAATTATGGGTAGTTTGTGTGAGGTTTTGTGAGCAGTCTTTCTCTGTTTGTAGGCTACAGATGCCTATGATTATTGTAGAAAGGGCCGAAATTTGTAGTGTGCTGTTAGGAGGGCCCAAAAGGCCTAAAACCATTGTAGATCAATCCTAGAAAGGCAGTAAGTGGGAGCAACTTGCAAGGTGAGGAAGGCCGCAATTAAGGAGAGGATTTTGGGAGGAGAAAATAGGGTTGATCTTGACCGATATCATCCTTAACTAGGCTACAGATCCTACATCAGAAGTACATCAACTCAAAAGGTATGATTGATGTGTTTAAGTTGAATGATTGCTAGTGGATAGATAGTCCTAGTGGAGGACAAATCGTATTGGGTATCTTAAGGCTGTTGGAGGGCAACAAGTAGGTGCCGAAGGATGCCCTAAGTGCAGATCAAAGGACATTTAGTTTGGTAGGATTGGTAGAGGTTTGGAGCAACTCAAGTTTTGATACCTTAAAGGAAAGTGTTAAGTAAGCAGTTGGATCAACCCAAGTTTGCTGTTGGAGGAGGACTTTCGACAGTGATAGGTGGAAGCTCTCCGTGCCCAAAGTTTGCCTTCATTGGAGCAACGCAAGAAGGAAATAGTGGGAAGATTTCCCAAAGAGTTGAGGAGCAGCAGTGGGAAGTCTCTGAGTTGTTGTTCACAAATGGAGGTGTGAACAACTCAATAGGAGCCCCTGTGTGTTGAGTCATTAATTGACGAATGATTAGCTAGAGGGCAGATTAGAGAGCTGTTTTTAGTGACCTAAAGGAGCAGGTCTATTGAGAGAGGAAGTGCTGCAGTTTGGGAGTAGAGGGATCAACAAATGTGTTCAGGGTACGACCAAGGGAAGCTGTGAATTTGACTACATTAGCTAGGAGGTCAGATTGCATCTTGTTCAGGGTAGATTGGTTGTCATAGTAGTTGATAGCAAACTCTACTTGTATATCCTTGTATTAGAGATTGTGTGAGGGCTATGATCCCTGGTACTGGAGCCCTAGGCAGTTGTATTCCAGTTTGTTAATATAACAAAGTTGGGTTATTGAAAAATTGTAAAAAGTTGTCTATTTTGCGTGCTAGTTGATTTACTGTTGTTTATATTCTACTGTGCAAAGTAGTTTGTTGTGGCATTTGGATTAGTAGTGTCAGAAATTCTAAGACCCTAATGTAGATTCTCTAGTGCCGTGGAAAAACAACAAGACTGGCTCTGAGTAGCAGTTGAGCGACCAAAGGATCAAACAACGTTGATACCAATGTAATGAACAAAGTTCATACATGCAACAAAATACCCAAACGATATGAAATATAGAAATATCCATGATAGGACAAACATATTTATATAAGAATGTACAAAAGATATGAGATGATGGAATTGTTACAAATGAGGGCCCGCTTATATACCTACGTCGGTGCCCCTTTATGAATGGTCATGTCCTTATGAGACATGCCTCTTTAGTATACTAATCATTGTTAGCTATTTATTATTAATAATTTACATTCATAACATTCTATCTCCCATACAAACTTGCAACTAGCCTTCTGTAGGTCTGGCTAGACCAACAGTTACCTACCCAGACCTCGCTATGCAAATCTATGGCCTATAAAACCGACTGTGGATGCCCTATCAGGCTTGCGACTTGTTTAGATAATTCCAACAAGAAATTTATGGCTCGACCATCCCTCTTCAGCTCTGTAGCAGGTTATGCGGTCTCTAACGAGGCCTCTAAATAGTGCCTCAACCCACCTATTGGCTCGAGGGTAGCTAGTCGTTTGCTGCGGCTTGGTTCCCTTCAAGTTGTGGCCTCTTTTATTCCTTGAAAAACCAACGTCTTCTTCCTCCTAAGGCTCCTTTGCTTCCTTCACACGAGAGAAAATGTCCTTCTTGCTCTTGTACTAAGCCACTCAATTGGCTAGTATATTTATACTTGTCTCTTAGGTCACTTAGGAAGCACTCCTTTCCTTTAAGATCTGTCCAACTCAACCTTAACAATAAATTATAATATTAAATACTCTTTCTTGGGTTCCAAAATTCCTAACTTGGGTGCAAAGCCCATTAACTAAACTAGAAATCCCTAAGGGCTTTTCCAAGGGGAAATACCTTTCGATCTACCCAATTTCAAAATTCCTAGATGTAGCCATGATGCCCTTAGGCTAGCCTTGACATTGTTTAATGGGTGTTGCTTGTTCTGGAGCTCATATGATGATGGTTATCCTTGAGATGACAGGGGAGGGCTTGCACATCACTGATATACCCCAACACTTGAGCATATTGATGACACGTTACCCCTATTGCCCTTAAAAAGGTGACGAAGGACACTTTGGTGTTGAGGTCATGGTTTGGAGGCATACCCAGGGACTTTGAGCTACTTTTTGGAGCATGGAGCACTCATTTGCCTATTTGTCACTTATTTGTGGCATTCTGGCCTCCTTTGGATGTTGGTGTTATAGATGAGGAGGCCATTTCCCCACTCGTGTGGGCTATTTTGGCATTATTTATTATGTTCTTGAGCTATTATGAGGTTGGGTTGTAACCTCACACTTGCTAAACACACAAGTAAACTTGTCTTTGAGATTTTGTTGGAAATATTGAGAGGGGGGTGAATCAGTATTTCACTTACAATTAGTTAATTTTTCTTTTATAGAGCATTAATTCATTTCAGCATCAGATGAAAACGTAAATCAACACCATTCTACTATGCACAATATCAAATGATGGTAGACACCAGGTTTTTAGGTGGAAACCCTTGCGGGAGAAAAACCATTGGATACTTCTTAATTCTTGAAGTAAGAGCGGAAAATATTTTGATGTGGTATTATAGTAATAGTTTTTCGGTACACCTTAATGAGATGAGTTCGGACACCACATGTATATTTTTGTTGATATCACAGTAAGAGAGCTCGGTGCTATTAGTGAAAATGGTTCGGTGCTATTGCAGTAAGGGAGCTCGGTACGATTGTAGTAAGGGAGCTTGGTACTATTGCAATAAGGGAGCTCAGTACTATTGCAGTGAAGGGAACTCAGTACTATTGCGGTAAGTAGCTCGACACTATAGAAGTAAGAAGCTCAGTACTATTGCAGTAACGTTGCATCAGAACTGAAAGGGAACCCAACTATATTGTTGACTGCATGCCACCATGACATCAAGGACCGAAACATGATATTGTTGCAACACTGAAGCATGACATCAATATATGCCAAAGGGATTGATTGAATAATGAAACACTGAATAATATTCAAGGATGACTTGATGGAGGATGTCTTTGGTCCAGGTTGTAAAGGTCTTGGTTGTTTCATGTTGTTTTGAATTTACTGAAGGAAGAATTTTGACCAAGTTTTCCCTTGGCTGCGTGACTACATCTTGTGTCCTCTATTTGTTGCTTGGCATTAGTCTTGATGATAAGCAAAGATAAATCGAAAGAAAAATAATAGTAATGAAAACATCACAAGATAATATCATAATAAGAGAAATCAGTTAACTTGCCACGCTTCGGATTTCTCAACACTAATTTACCAGCTACAACTAAATGGACGCTCCAGTGCCCTAGTTTACCAGCTCCAGTTGGAAGGATGCTCCAACGCCCTAGTTTACAAGATCCAACCTGAGGGATGCTCCGATTGAAATGATGCTCTAACACCCCACAGAGGCTTCAACCTGCCCTAGCACCACCTTACCACTCTGAAGTGTTCTCAGGCTCTGACTTGAAGGAGACTCCACTCTCTTGCCTTGCACCACCCTGCCACCCTAATCAACTGATGGACCGCGTTTCACAATTTTCAGACTGGTTCCACCTATGCTCAAAATCAATATAAACAATATTCAAACAATTTGCTGACTTTGTCATTGCAATACTGTCACAAGGTCATCTACAACAATAACTTCCTCAACTTCTGCAATCCAATACTTCTTGCTCTGAAACCCTAGCACTGATCATCAATCCCAAACAATGTTAAATTTTGTTCTCCAAACTGACTGCTGCATGTATACTTCTGGTGTACAAAGATGTCTTCAAAACATGTCTTCAAAACTCAGTCACAACAAACCAAGCTCAAATGTTGTACCAGATTTCTTCATACAGCAATGCTGCCCAACCTCATACTGTCGAAACTGGGAGATGCATCAACTTTAACAAATCAAACTACTGTGCAACATACCTCAGTTTCTTCTGACGATGACCTTGCCTCTATCACTGAATTCTAGAAATGTGTGCTGCTCTCTTCAACATAGGTTTACTGCCTTCAACTGTTGTTGGTACTGTTCCTTCAAATTCAATATCACAACTGTGACAAACACTGTTCTTCATACAAATATGTCTGTTGATAATGTTCACAGTAGTGAGGCCAATCACAATCACAAAAATCTGCACTGTATCTTCTCTGACATCATAATCCTGTAATACTACGACTGCTAACACTGTTGACTTGTGCCCACGAGCACAACCCGAGATGCCACCAATCTGACATATGCCCAATTGTAGGTTGTCTCAAAGTTTTCCTTGACGAGTTTGGGTCCATAGGATGCCAAACTAATATGATGCAACAAAATCTTAGCTGCTCATACCAACATCATCAATTACTGTAGTGTACTTTATAGTTAAGTAGCAATGCACTCAATTAGATCAACCCCGGAGCTTGTTGTCAACATCAACAAGTCATCAAGCTTTCACTTTCTGCAACATATATCCAATGATCATATAACTTCAATGATTATTGATGCAAGGTTTAATAATATATGATATTCATTGCACACCCATCAATTTAGCTGTAGGAGTCTCTTTCATACTTAAAGTCAAACACTTAGATCCTCTGCAAAATACTGATACTCAAGGTCTGCACATTATTCTCAAGGTTTATGGATAGACAATATATCATAAATGCATATCTGATGCCTTCAAGATGTGCAATCTGATATAATCACTGGAATAGGTCAATTTAACAAAGCATGGGCATAAAAGGTTAGGGTATACAAGAATAATCAAACAATTGTGTGATAGTGTACATGTATGATGTTACAAGTTACATGAAGCCAATATATAATGGTAGTTAGTTTTTAATGATCATGGGTTAGGGCCAATTAGAGCTATGTACAAATGTCAACAAAGGAATGGAATAGGGCTAAACAATGGATTGGACACAAGTGGTAAAATGGGTCAGAATTAGGGCACGAAGTAGGGTGAACACAGATGTAGGAATGAGTGCACACGTAAAGGAAGGACAATGAGTGGTATAGGCTGAAAACAATGGTTAGTACAAGACTGAAGATAGGTAAAATAGGTCAAGACATGGGTAGATTAGAGCACAACTTAAAGGGAAAAACAAGGCTAAATTAGAACTTTATATAGAAGTTGGACACTGAATTAGATTAGGGCACAATTGGAGATCAATGAAGCTGGAAGAGAGGTAAAATAAGGCTGGAAGTAGACCTGCACAGTGACACAAAATGAATCACCTATTCCCTGATGAAAAGTGTAACTAGGTTTGGCTTTATAATGACACGTGTAAGTATGATTTTATGTAATTGATGTAAAGAAGAAAATAAAATTATTTTTGTAATGCTTGAATCATGGGTTTCATTATCAAAAAATTTTGTTTTAGGTAAGGTTCCCATTGTGAGCCTTTAGGTTTTGTCATCTAGTTATAAATGTCTATTGAGTCAATGTCATGTATGGACGACCCTTCTTGGGCATGTTACAAATATATGTAAGTCATTAAATGTGTCAAAGGGACCATCCACGACCAAGCTCAAGCATCTCCTTCAAGTCGGCCTTAAATGAAATAATGAAGCTACTCCAAAAGGCATGTCGACCTACAAACCACTATAAATAGGGCAGTTCGACATCCATTTGAGGACAGATTCTCGGTAAGGTCTAATTCAAGAAGTGTGAGAATCTCATGAGAGGAGCCTCCATCCAAAGCGAAGAAGAAGGATCTAGAAGCCAAGTCAATTTTGGGTCTGTTTTAGGGCTATTTACTGTCCCACGTGCGAAGAGGAGAGGCGTCATCTGTTGCAAGAAGCCAAGAATATTGCAGTCATCTCAAGGAAGTCGAGTTGAAGAAAACAGAGTTGTAAATTTCTGAAGATGTTCTATGCTAGATGCAAATTTACTTTAAACTTCTAGGACTCAATCACATGAAAGTAAGATGCAGATAGAACATACCAATAGATCGATGGAAGACAAGCCAAAAACAGAGATAAAGAATGGTGGCGTTACGGCGGTCAGCAGGATGCTTCAACCGTCAAAGTCTCCATAAGGTCATCCAACCCAATGTGTCACACACCCCCAAGATGTCTCATCAAGAATGCTCCATCAAGACGCTGTACCAAGAAGCCCTAACTGCATCACCATGAGAAGCCCTAATCACAGCACCATCCGTGAGAGAAGAGAATGTCTCCAAAAATGTGTGTGTGTAATGAACTCCAAGTCTCTCCAATATATAGCCATCTGTGGGGGTGTGTGACACATCTCTTATGCATGTGGGATAAATCAGGCCGACCTTGCACATGTGGAATAAATTCAAAATACATGTTCTGCTCATCCGATCAAGATGATCTTTAGATTGATCTTGCACCTCTCCGAAAGAGGAATCTAATAAAAATATTGGCATCGTCATCTGAGCATCACAACATGGAGTTTGGACCTAGTTGCCCAAAATTAACACTTTCTCTCAACTAGGGAGAACTCCATCCACCAGTGCCATCCAAACATCGTGCGTCATCTCGCCGTAACTTGCTTTGCTGGCTCTTTATTTTAGAACAAAATGTGAGTCACAAAGACATCACTCCCGGCTGACAAAATTAGCTCAAAGGTCCGAAACCTCTATAGGACTCAAAGGAGTCTCATACTAACCCGAAGTTAGTTTAACTGACCCACAGTCAGTTGGAGGTCCGAAACCTCACTTGAATTGATCCCAGATCAAGTGGTTGGACACGTGCCTTCCTAGACATAGAGAGTACGACAATCTTCGATGCGTCCATCGGTCTTGCTATTGGTCTCTATCCACATTTCCCACATCATTGGCCAAATGAGAGGTACTTCCCATGAGTCCGGTACTCCATGGGTAGATGCATACGGGGCATAGATCAAAGAGAGGTAAACCAACTCAATATCATCATGGTGGGGCGGAAGCACACCAAAAAGGTTCGGCAAGCCTAGCCCTGTGGTTGCTTATAGCTCCAAGAAGCTATCTCCAAAGCCCCCTGGAGCTCCCAGAGCTCATCGTCCAACAGGACCCTCCAAATAGGATCGTTCCATGATTCCAAGATTCTCACAAATGGTTAGGAACATGACCTTCCCCAAGGGCTTTGTGAGAATATCCGCGGCTTGCTCATCAATTCCTATATGATCGAGCCTTACGGTGCCTCGCTGTACCATATCTTGGATAAAATGGTACCAGATATCAATATGCTTGGATTGATTGTGGAACACGGGATTCTCTGACAAACGAATCCCCCTCTGGTTATGACAAAGGATAACGGTGGAATCTAGCACATGATTGAACAACTCACTGAAGAGCTTTCGCAACCAAGTGGCTTCACAACAGGCCATACACGCTGCAATGTATTCAGTCTCAGCGGTGCTGAAGGCTACCAACTTCTGCTTCCTGCTCGAAGCAAACCCAAGTGTGAAGCAACATCTAGATGTGCTCTTGCGATCCACCACACTGCCAGCCCAATCAACATCAATATATCTATGGAGTCTCAAACTCTCGGTAGTGTATCTCAGCCCATGGTCTATCGTGCCCCAGAGATATCTCAAGAGTTTCTTGTCACCAACCCAGTGAATGTTATGAGGATCAACCATGTGTTGACTCAAAGTGTTCACTGCACAACATACGTCCGGGCAAATGTTCCCTAAGAACATCAAGGCCCCTACGAGTTGTCGGTACTTGGTAGGATTTGCTAGCACGGGCCCAACAATGTTTTCACTCAACTTCTTAAAGTTAAGCTCTATCGGTGTCGACACAGACTTATTGTCCACCATTCCAAATCTTTCCAGCAGCTTCATAATGTATTTTCCTTGAGAGAGGAAAATCTCGCTAGGTCTCTGCCAGACCTCTAGTCCTAGGAAGTAATGCATCAGTCCTAGGTCCTTCATCTCGAACTCAGAAGCGAGCTCCCTCTTACACTGATGAATGAGAGGGTCAACACCTGTCAAGAAGAGATTGTCCACATAGGGAACCAGAATGAGAGGCTTTTCTCTATCAAACTTGACGTAAAGGTTCGGATCAGCATTACTTCGAGTGAAGCCCAACTTCATCAAGTAGCTATCAATCCTCTCGTACCAAGTACTGGGTGCTTGCTTTAACCCATAAAGGGCTTTCTTCAACTTGCATACATGAGAGTCTCTATCTTGGACTTCGAACCCCAGAGGTTGCTTCACATACACTTCTTCCTTTATCGAACCATGCAGAAAAAGCGATCTTCACATCCATCTGATGGAGACTTCATCCTTGCGTGGAAGCAAGGGCAATAATAGATCACATGTGCAAATATATCATCATAATCTATGCCTTCCTTTTGAGAGAAGCCTCGGGCAACAAATCTTGCCTTGTACTTTTCAGCACTCCCATCAGATCCATGCTTGATCTTATAGAGCCATTTCGAGGTGATAATAGCTTTGTCCTCCAGTCTCGTGACCACATCCTAGACATCATTTTTCATAATGGACTCGTATTCTTCGAGCATAGCATCCTTCCAAATTTGATGCTTTACGACTTCTTCAAATGATCCAAGCTCAGATTGTACGATTGTACTCATGGCTGCTAGATACCCTTGGTATCTATTTGGCTTCTTGCTTTACACGGAATGTCCCCCTTTGGGGCCATTCGACTCTCGGCATCCTTGAGAGTATCCCGGAGCCATGAAGGTCTTCTCTTCTTTCTTCCAGCAATGCCATTTGCTTAGGAGCATGCATGGTTGTGGTCTCCCTCTTAATGCCAGCTCCTCTTGTGAGAGAAGTCATCTATAAAAGTCATGAAATAAGAACATCCTCCCAAGGATTTCTCAGGCAGTATATCAAATAAGTCAGAGTGTATCAGATGTCTTTGTGACACTTGAGGAATGAAGAAAAGTCCCCTTTTATGCTTTCCTTCGGCACAACCTTGACATATGCCTTCATGGTTATTTTAGAATTCGGGCATCCCAGACACCAACTTCCTTGCTTCGGAAAGGGCTTTGTAATTGTAGGCCTGATTCTTACTCACCCAATGTCAAGGCCATACAAGAATCATAGCCATATACTGCCATACATCTGTCATACTGATTACAATGTTGCCGTAATATTATCATACACATCACTATCATCTTCATCATTGTCATACTGTCATACAGTGCTAAAGATATCAGACTTTATGGTCATATATATTTTTCCATATTCCACTGAAGATACCACAGATCAAGTGCATATAGACTCTGCCATATGACATATAGTGAGGTCATATATACTCTGCCATACGTCACTGTTCTGGTTAGGGCACCAACAGATTTTGTCACAGACCTAAACACTCCAACAACTACCTAGAAGATTGTGGCTTCACCTCCACAAGATCCTCCTCCCTTCGCTGTTATTCATTTATGCCCTTAGCTTTAAGATGTCATCAAGGATGTCAAGGGCCTTATACAATTTTGGTAATCGAAATGTCTATTTATTCTGAATATTGATACAAAATTTTCTAAGATGGATAGACCTATTCTCTAGACCCACACCTGAAATAGATTGAACATGGCCACTGTAATATGGCTAGTATATTTCGTATTATCAACATCAGCCAATAATAATTTAAAATTAACATTCAGGCAGTGGTCAGATGATCTTCATATTCAGCGTCTCCATCTGCTTCAGCTCTTGTTGAACTGCATTGCAGCAGCAGGGGAAACCAGTATTATTTATCTTGATGGAAGCCCTTTTTTTTTTTTTTACAATCTCTTGGGACCTTTTCCATTTCTGGCATAAAATTGCCTATGGCTTGGCCATTACTTTACAATGTACATATATACGATACCTTTATGTCACTGTCCACCTTATATATTGAATGTATGCTCCAAGAGACTTACTGAATCACTGATACCATTGTAGCAAACCAAAGGAGGGGACCACTATTTCTCCTTGCCACAGAATTAATCATCACCTTATATAGACAATGTTGCCATTCCTTTATCTCCATAGCTGATGCAGAGTGAGGAGGTGTGAAGTGGGTATTCTGGCATGTGGCAACTTCCATTGACAGTCAAACTTGCCCCTTCAGTTTAGTTGTCTTTGCAGCTTTCTTTTGAAGCAGTTCCCTCATTTCAGACATTTCCTCTTCCATCCCTTTTAGTTTCTCTAGACTTAGATCTCCATTCACTCTTACGACCTCAAATATGCTTGCACAAACCTGCTTCAAGGCATGAAAAACAAAAAAAAACTCATCCCCTAATCTGGGCAAACTCGGTCTTCATGCAGACATTGGAAGGACCATAAAAATGCTCCACTTCGATCCTCCTTAAGGTCTCAGGTTGGGAGAGACACCTCCTTCACGCTGAGGGTAAGGGCTAAAAACAACCCTTAAAATAGCCCACACAAGCCTTGCTATTGTGGTATGGCCGCGGCCTACCACACAACACTTCTGATGCAACATGCTGCCCTCAAACACTATTGTGGCCCTTGTAATATCCACACAAGGCACCCTACAGGTTGCTGTCCCAGTCAACAGAACAAACTGACCTTAAAATCAAGGAAGAAAGCCCTGATTAAGCTGTGGCCTCCTAGTGATGACAGCGGCTGAGTTGGAAGAGCCTTTCTAGCATTCTCTTACTTTTAAACATCCCTCCACAAGCTGCCGTAGCTTCAGCTACCCTTGTGTCCCAAACAGAACATCAAACATGCACCAAAACAACATAAAGCAGACCCTAAACTTACCTCTGAGAAAGGCGTCAAACTGCTGTCCAAGTTTGCGTCACTGCTATTATATTATAACTGGTTAGGGCACATTTATAGCCCTCAATCAGCCACCAAAACAACCCTCCTTGGCTGGGGCCTGGTCTTGGAGAAGTGCTGGCACCCTTGATTGCTGTCCTGGGCATAGACAGCCTCTAAACATCTCCACGTTGCCTTCCAAATATGAGGTAGGGATTGTGGCCCACCTACAGCAGCATACGCTGCCATTCCTTGCACCCAAGACACTTCCACGCAGGTTGAAACAACCCTTTATTGGGGAGCTGCCTCGACCTACCCTCACAGTCATTCGGTTCTCAAAATAACCCTGAAGCAGACTTCCAAAAACCCTTAAAGCAATCCCTCGATGCCTCACTGCCCTAGCCTCCTTGCTGCATCCTTATTGGCTCTTCCACACTGTTCTTTCAAGAGAGGCTAGTCCTCCTGACTGCCTTCTACGCAGCTCCAGCTGTGTGCTGCCTGCGGCCTAGCACAATAGCACTAATCTCGATGCCCTAGATTCTCAACAAGATGGGCTTTGTCTTCTCGTAGCGCTGATACCATGTAAATTTCTGAGGATGTTCTATGCTAGATGCGAATTTACTTAAAACTTCTAGGGCTCAATCACATGAAAGTAAGATGCAGATAGAACATACCAATAGATCGATGGAAGACAAGCTAAAAACAGAGATAAAGAATGGTGGCGTTACGGTGGTCAGCAGGATGCTTCAACCAGCAAAGTCTACATAAGGTCAGCCAACCCAATGTGTCACACACCCCAAGACGTCTCATCAAGAACGCTCCATCAAGACGCTGCGCCAAGAAGCCCTAACTGCATCACCATGAGAAGCCCTAATCGCAACACCATCCGTGAGAGAAGAGAATGTCTCCAAAAATGTGTGTGTAATGAACTCCAAGTCTCTCCAATATATAGCCATATGTGGGGGTGTGTGACACATCTCTTATGCATGTGGGATAAATCAGGCGGACCTTGCACATGTGGAATAAATTCAAAATACATGTTTTGCTCATCCGATCAAGATGATATTTAGATCGATCTTGCACCTCTTCAAAAGAGGAATCCAATAAAAATATTGGCATCGTCATCTGAGCATCACAACATGGAGTTTAGACCTAGTTGCCCAGAATTAACAAGATTCCACATCTAAAGCGAAGGAAACAAGGGCACAAACTAGGAGGTGACACTTCCCATGTGTTGCAACTAGGGCTTCTGAAGGAGGCCAAGAATTGCAAGAGGCCGAAATCTGAAGAGTAGTTGTGAAGGAAAGAAAATTCAGTTGTTTGACCATCATTGACTCAAGGAAGGAAAGGTCAAGCTAAGAAGCCTTGTGACTTGGTCTTGGAGAGGTGAATAGGTCAAGGGTCTTGGTCTTGGTATTTGTCAATTGAAGTCTCTATAAGAAGAAGAATTTTTGGGTTTTCCTCTCAAGTAGGAGAGGTTTTGGCCCTGGCTGATCACCTATATTCTGTGTCTTTTGTCTCTTTATTGTTTATGCTTTGGTAGCTATTTGATGAAGAAGAATACCATAATAATCTAACTAAAGAGAATATCCTAATCTATTGAAGTAAAAAGCGTTCACAAGCAGTTATCATTAATAGAGAAATCACCTAATCTTGATGCCCTAGATTTCTCAACATTCCCAAATAAAAAATGCAAATGACGAAGCCCAAAATCCAAGCAAAATCTTCCAAATTTGTGTCAGAGTCTTGTGCGATTTCCAGACCTCTGGTGGAGACCGAATATCCACAATGAAACTCAGAAAAATGCGAATTATGGAGACTCAGAATTCAGATGCACAAGGCCTTCGAACATGCCGAATCTCCTTAGATTGTATGCGAATTTTCAGAGGCTCTTAGAGTGAATTACTTGACAGATGATAGGAAGAAAAGATGCCAATCTTGCACAGTGTCTGGCTGCTCTAGAGGGCTTCAATTACCTCAATGAATAATTCACTATTCAAGCTTAGATCATGTGTAATTTGAGAGGCTAGTGTGGCCTATATTTATACCAAAACATGTGCCTTTAATCCATGTGAAGCCGACCTTGAGTGAGAACAAGAATATATTATTTTTGACTTAGAGAAGGAGCCTGACTTATGTTGGATGCATAAAATTAATTTAAAATTGAATCTTTTGTCTTTTTTGGAACCACAGTTTGAGGAAGCCTTTCTTCTTTTGAAATTAATCCCCACAAACATTTAATTTTTTTTAATGAATATTCCCATGACTTCATGATTTTCAATTGCCACGTCAAGTGAATTTTAGAGGTTTTAACCCAAGGTTGGGGTCTTGAACTTTAAATTGCCAATATCTCCTCAACTGTGAGGGGTTGTAGGGCATGCCATATACTACCGTAATCGGCATGATGAGGAAAATCCAATAAGGGTGACCTTGATCACAAGACCTTAGGTTTCCTTGTCAAATTTGTCATCAAAGACAAGGCTACTAGGATTTCTTGCCATCCTTCCAGGGCTACTTGTCCATTGAAGTTTTCCATTGATGCGATCATGATGTATATTAAGAGTGTTCAAGAATCGACGTTGACATCATGACAACACCATTCAATAATCTCCCCTTTGTCATTGATGGAAACACATATACTCCCCTTGCGATCACTGCTCCCCTGACCTGTATTCTCTCCCCATTTGACATCAATGGCAAAGGGTGACTCCCCCTGTCAAGATACCTGCTTCCCTTTTCTTGTAACATGCCTTTGCTTCTTCTACAATCACTGCTCCCCTTGACTGCATACCTTTGATCTTCTTTTCCTGATTTCTCTCTCCCCTTGACTAATTATCTTCCTTGATGCTTCCGCAACAAACTGCGTTTCTCCCCTTGGCATGCTTTTCCTATTACGACTTGCCACAACTGAGACTTGTTGTTCCACTGAATATTGTTAATTTGGCAGCTGAAGGATAAATTCCCTCCATTGGACAAAATTTCTTATTCAGAGAGACCTAAAATTTCCCCTGGAAGCACTCAATTTGGTTAAGGAAAAATATATTTTGATGAGAAAACCCACAATGGCACAAATGTCCAAGTTGGCCTAGAAGCAAAGTTGGCCCTCCTCCAACGCATATAAATACAAGTTAAGGCACACCTCATTTGGCATAAGATAAACACATCTTTCTTCTCTCTCCTCTTCTCATTGGTTCGTACAACTTTGAAGAATTGCAAGTTGAGTTCACATGTGCGAGGGTCTTGGAGGTAACTCTGAAATTTCTGCATTGACTTTATGTTTGGGAGACTTTGACTAGCGTTGACTATGTTTTTGGTTGATTTTGACTTTGATCTTTTGGGAGAATCTCTGTCCTGCTAGGCCGCATTGTTTGGCACAAAAACCAAGAGAATTTGGGCACCTTGACCTGTGTTGACCACGAGCTTGATTTTAGACTTTGACCGCAGAGTATCTCTTTGTTGACTAGGTTTGACCGCTTGTATTGGGACTGTTTGGACCTCTGTTTGACCAACGTTGAAGGTTGAGTTTGTGGATTGTTGATCGAGCTCTTGGAGTACTATTTTGATTGTTGACTTTGACTAGTTAGGGCACACTTTGATTGCTGTTGACTTGAATAGAATTGCAGACTTCGACAATTGACGAGAACTGACTTTTTGAGGCTCTTCATTTAATTGGATATTGGTTTGTGTATTTGGATAGTCAAAGGTTTACTTTGACTCATTGTTGAATTGGATTGTTGTACTTTCTATTGAAAATTTTCTGACAATCTAATAAGAAGAAGAATTTGAAAATGTTGTCCCCCTTGTGGGGTTTTTCCTTGGTCTTTGACCAATCTTGGTGTCTCTTGTCATTTCTTTTGATTGTCTCTTATTTCTCATTATCATTTATTGTTCTATCTACAATTGGTGTTGTTTATTGGAAGATAGAATTGATTGCTAATTGAAGTTAAGGATTGGGCTAAAGTATTTGTAACAACATAGAACAATGGAAAATTAACATGGGGTCAGAGCTAAGGTGAAGAGCAAATCCCAAAGAGACAAAAGACAAGAGCAATCATATTTGAAAGAAACTAAAGGAACCTGTTGGAGTTGGACAAGATGACTACTTCTTTCTTCAAGGATAATGAGAAGCTGGGTGATTCATCAAACTTTGCTGCATGGAAGATCATGTTAGAAGTTATATTGGACGATAATGATGTCTTGGAATATGTGCAAGGAAAGATTATTGAGCCTTCGAAAAATGCTCCCGCTGCCAATAAGTCCAAGTACAAGAAAGGTGAGATCAAAGCTAAGAAAATTATTATTGATGGCTTGCAAGATCATTTACTTGTTTATGTTGGTAACTTGAAGAAGTCCAAGCATATGTATGATAAGCTGGTAGGAGTGTATATTGTCAACAAGTTGAACCACATCCTCTCCTTGAAGAACAAACTCAAAGAAATGAAGATGAACAAGGGGGAAATTGTGCAATCCTACATCTTGAGGGTATCTCAACTAAGAGATAAGCCACAACTAGTGGTGACCTTGTTTTAGATAGAGAATTGGTGATGATCACTCTTCAAGGTCTTCCTCCTATGTGGGAAATCTTCATTACTACCATAAGCAACAACAACAAACTCCCAACGTTTGATGAGCTCGTTTGTCAATGTACTGAAGAGGAAGTCAGGATGGTTTCCCATCGAAGAATTCAAAAAAATGAAGAAGGAGATCCATTTGCCTTTGTTGCTCAAGACAAAAAGAGAAAAGGTAGAGGAGGTCCATCTAATTCAAGGAAGTCTTCTCCAACACCCTGAGACTCCCATAGATGAAAAACAAGAAGAGATAAGGACGTGTCAAAGATTGAGTGTTATAATTGTCACAAGTTTGGCCATTGTGCTCAAGATTTCCGAGAAAGGAGGGATGCTCCAAGGTCAAGATACAACAATGATCGTTGCTTCAACAATAAAAAGTTCAATAATAGAAGAAGAAATGATCGAAGAGGAAGAGATGATAGAAGAAGAATGATGCTCTAGATGATCATGAAGAAGGGCATTGTCCTCAAAAGAAGTCAAGGAAATTCAGGTATTAAAGTAATGCAATTGCTAGTCAATCTGAATATATTCTCATTTCTGCCTTTTCTAGTTCTCCCCCTTTGGATTCGTATGATAGTTGGCTGGTAGATAGTGAGGCTTCTAGAAATTTCTCCGGGTATAAGGAAGTACTTTCAAATTTGGTTGAGAATGAGACAAGTTTAAAGATCATCCTTAGAGACAATACTTCATATACTGTGAAGGGCTTTGGATTTGTCAAATCTGATTTGGACTCTAGGCAATCCGTTCTTCTTCATGAAGTAATGTATGTTCCGGAACTAAAGAAGAACCTGGTATCTATTTATGCTTTGGAAGACAAATGGATGAGAGTAGCCTTCGTAAAAGGAAAAGTCTGTGAAATTTTCAGGACTGAAAATTATTACTACAATACTTGGTTTATTTCTCCTACTTATGAGATAAGTTATTTACAGATGCTTCAATAAATTTTGAAATAAACACATTTGCAGATCTTCAGTTCAATCAAGAGTATAAGAACAGAAAGAAACATTACACAAGTAGCACAATAGAAAAAATCATATGAACATAGTTATTTTTGGACAATTGTCCTTGGAAAAACCCAATGCGGGAAAATTGGTGCAACAGATGAGGGTTTTGTATTTATCTTCAGAAATGGATCGTATATTTACAAGAGTCTGATGACCAAAGAAAAATTAGCATACACTTGGTTGAATTTTCTGGAACCTCTAGAAGAATTTTCGGACCCTCAGGGTGACCTCCTTCACCCTCCGTGTCATCCAGCGTGAGAGCTCTGCGCAGTCTCTCCTTGGACTGCGTAACTCTGCGTGGAGGGGATCTTGCTGCAGATCAGCTCACCCTTCCCTTCATCCTCTTGACTTCTGCTTCTCCGATAACTGAATCTTCCCACTCGCTTCTGCTTCTGCAACCCTGCCTCTACAATCTCACCCACTGAAATCGAATTCTCTTGCTTCATAATTGGTTTCCTTCGGGTACTGAGAATGTCCCCGACTTGATTTCCAAATGGCCCTCAAGTCTCTTCTTATAGTCTTCTCGCTGATGAATCAACGACCAAGATTATATCGTTAATCAATGGCTCAGATTAAAAGATGACTTGATCTTCGTTTTCTAGAAGATTCACACTTTGCTCTATTAATACCCTTTAATTATTTAATTTCTCTAAGTTTAAACTTAGGGTCTGCAAGTCATATCCGAGTGGAATTTCCACAAACGATTTTTGGGTTCTCTGGATAACTGTTGTCTAAGCCTCTCTATCAAAACTGAGACTTAGAACATTTTCCGATGCTATAGAAATCAACACTCTCTCTTAGCGAGGAAAGTGTTTAGGCAAGATACCACTACACTGCTCTAACTCTATAACACCTGTTGCACTGATGTTGTCTTGGCTGCTGCCCCTCATCTCTGCGCTGCTGCTACCTGTACTACTGCCTTGTGACACTGCCTCTGCCACTACCTCTCCGTACTGCAGCTTCCTCTGTTTCTGAAGACCACCCTTTCCTCTAATGGAACAGGTTCTCGACGATCCCCATCTTTTCTCTGAAGTAAGTGAATTTGATCTTACTCAGAGCCTTTGTGAGAATATCTGCCACTTGTTCTCCTATAGGAGTGTATCACAACTGTATTGCTCCTCTTTGGACATAGTCCTTGATGAAGTGGCACTGAATGTCAATGCGTTTCGATCGGTCATGAAACACAGGATTTTCAGAAAGCTTAATGCAACTCTGATTATCACACATAATCTTGGTCGGTTCTATGCGCTTCTTGAGTAGGTTCAAGAGTAACTTGCGGAGCCATATGGCCTCACGCAAAGTTGTGTTTGCTGCCATGTACTTTGTCTTGGCTGAACTTAGTGCTACGGACTTCTGTTTCCTGCTGCACCAGGAGGTCATTCCTGATTTGAGACTGAAACAGTACCCACTGGTACTTTTCCGATCCATTGTGCTTCCAACCCAATCTGCATCTGTGAACCCACTCTATTGGACCTCATTGCCCTTGGTGTACTTCAACCCATACTCGACTGTCCCTCTCAGATATCTGAGAACATGTTTGGCTGTTGCCCAGTGAGCCCTTGGTTCCACCATGAACTGACTGAGGGTATTTACTGCATAACAAATGTCTAGTCTAGTATTGACCAGATACATCAATGATCCGATGAGCTGTCTGTACAAGGTGGGATCAACCTCATCATCCTTCGTTGTGTCTATCTTCTTCCAGTTAGTAATCATTAGCGTGGCCATGGGTCTACAGTCTTCCATCTAAAATATTTTCAAAATTTTTGTCGTGTATCTTCCTTGCCCTAGGAATATTTCTCCTTTCTGCTTCCAGACTTCTAATCCAAGAAAATAGTGCACTTGCCCCAAGTCTTTCATGTCGAATTCTGTAGCCAGATTCTCCTTGCAGTCCTTTATGAGCTTGGATGATCATGTCAAAAACAGATCATCGACATAAAGTACCAGAATAAGCATCTCATCTCCTACTCTCAAGTAGTAGAGGTTGGGGTCTGCGTCACTCTTGACGAACCCTATCTTCTGCAAGTAGCTATCAATCCGCCCATACCATGCCCCGGGGGCTTGTTTTAGACCATATAAAGCTTTCTTAAGCCTGCAAACATGAGTCTTCTGATCATGTGTCTTGAAGCCCTCTGGCTATTCTATGTACACTTCCTCCTCTATCACCCCATTCAAGAACGCTGTCTTGACATCCATCTGGTGAATCTCCCATCCCATCTGCGTAACTAGAGAGATGACGGATTTGATAGAAGTGTAGCGAGCTACTGGGGTGAAGGTTTCCTCATAATCAATGCCTTCCTTCTGTGCATACCCCTTAGCTACAAATCTTGCCTTGAACTTCTCTATGCTGCCATCTGCAGCATATTTGATCTTGTAGATCCACCTAGATCCTACAACTGCTCTGTCTTGTGGTCTAGGGACTACTTCCCAGACATCATTTGTCATGATGGAGCTATACTCCTCCACCATGGCATCCACCCATACTTGATGCTAAGCTGCTTCCCGAAAGGTGGATGGTTCACCAACCTGAGCTACCAGTGCTTGATATTTGTCTGGCTGCTTCCTTATCCTCTGTCCTTCTCTAGGGGCTCCAACAAATTCTTCTGCATCCTTAAGAATTTGTTGAAGTTCTCTGCTCGGTCTCCCATCAGTGGTGGGCAGTATTATCTGCTCTCCTCCCTGTTCTTCTTCGGAGGAGCTCTCCTTAGAATCCTTGTGCCTTGGAGAGGCACTTGACTCATCCTCTGTAGGCTGTTGAGGCTATACTAGTGGATCCTCCTCAATTTGCGTATCTGTGGCCATTTCTTGAGATTTCTTGAAGGCTCTCTCCTCCAGGAATTTAACTTCACTTCTTACCATGATTTTCCTGCTCTCTGGAATATACATGCGATATGCTTTCACATTCTCACTATAGCCCATAAGGAAACCCTTTTCTGCAGTATGATCCAACTTCTTCCTCTTTTTATCTGGAACGTGGCAATACACCATGCTGCCGAATATCCTGATGTGGCTCACTTCTGGCTTGCTGCCTGTGAACACACTCTCGGGGGTTACCTTCTCCAAGGCTCTATGGGGAACTCTGTTCTGGATATATACTGTTGTATTGCAGGCCTCTACCAATAAGAATTTGGGCATATCTTGGTTGCACAACATTGCCCTTGCAACTTCTATTATGGGTTGATTCTTCTGTTTTGCAACTCCATTTTGCTCTGGGTTGTATGGTGTTATCAATTTTCTCTTGATGCCTTCCCTTGCACAGAAACTTGTGAAGTCCTTATCGATATATTCTCCACCGTTATTTGACCGCAACTTCTTGATCTTCTTTCTCGTAGAGTTTTCCACCAAGGCTTTGAAATCTTTGAATCGATCAAAGACTTCATCTTTGGTTTTCAGAAAATAGATCCAAGTTTTTCTGGAATGATCATCAATGAAGGTAGAAAAATACTTCGCACCACTAAGAGCGGTTGTGGACTAAGAGTGGTTGTGGACATTGGACCGGAAATATTCGAGTGTAATAACTCCAATACACTCTTGGCTCTGCCGCTGCTTCTTGGAAACGCTGCCTTAGCGTACTTCCCTAGTACGCACCCCCTGCAAACTTCATCTTTCTTCGTGTTGAGTTCAGGAGCCCCTATGACAGTATTTTTTAGAATTCTCAAGGCTCCATGATGTAGATGCCCCATCCTTCTGTGCCATAACTCTTTCAGATCATTGTTGTCTATACTGCCAATCAGGGCCACCGAAGATTCAAGCTGGATTTTGTATAGCTTGTGACTCCTTACTCCAATTTGTGCCTTTTTGCTCCAACTAGGGTGTTTGACATACACCTTATCTCTAATAAAGTATACATCATAGCCCTTTGTTCTGTAGCTAAGACACTGAGAGTAAATTTATCCCCAACCCTGGTACATGCAGAACATTCGTGGCTTGAATTTTGTTGCCATCTTCGATTTGAAATGTTATGGTACCTCTCCCAATGGGGGTACATTTTTCCTTGTTTCCCATAGTTATCTGGAAATTCATCTGTTCTTTTTGGTAGCTTGAAAAACATTCTCGAACCCCTGTCATGTGAGTAGATGCTCCACTGTCAATATACCAAACACTTGGAGGAGCTGTGCTCGACACACAAGTAAGATCCTCCTCTAGTCTGGATGCAACACTTTCATGTCGTGTTCCCTCTGCATTTCTGCGTGCTTTGGAGGACTGCGTGAACCCTTCCGGATGATGGATCTTTGGTCCATGGTAGATCCTCCCTTTCTATCTTTGGCCCTTTGCTCTGATACCATGTGAAAATTTCAAGACTGAAAATTATTAATACAATACTATGTTTATTTCTCCTACTTATGAGATAAGTTATTTACAGATGCTTCTGTAGATTCTGAAATAAACACATTTGCAGATCTTCACTTCAATCAAGAGCATAAGAACAGAAAGAAAATTTACACAAGTAGCACGATAGAAACAATCATATGAACACAATTATTTTTCGAAAATTGTCCCTGAAAAAACCCAATGCGGGAAAACTGGTGTAGTAGATGAGGGTTTTGTATTTATCTTCAGAAATGGAAAGTACATTTACAAGACTCTAATGACCAGAGAAAAATTAGCATACACCTGGCTGAATTTTCTAGAACCTCCAGAAGAATTTTCGGACCCTCGGGGTGACCTCCTTCACCCTCTGCATCATCCAGTGTGAGAGCTCTGCGCAGTCTCTCCCTGGATTGCGTAACTCCGCGTGGAGGGGAACTTGCTGCAGATCAGCTCACCCTCCCCTTCATCCTCTTGACTTCTGCTTCTCCAATAATTGAATCATCCCTCTCCCTTCTACTTTTGCAACCTTGTCTCTACAATCTCACCCACTGAAATCGAATTCTCTTGCTTCAGAATCTATTTCCTTCAGGTACTAAGAGTGTCCCAGGCTTGATTTCCAAATGGCCCTCAAGTCTCTTCTTATAGTCTTCTCGTTGATGAAGCAACTGCCAAGATTATATCGTTAATAAATGGCTCAGATTAAAAGATGACTTGATCTTCGTTTTCTAGAAGATTCACACTCTGCTCTATTAATACCCTTTAATTATTTAATTTCCCCAAGTTTAAACTTAGGGTCTGCATTAAAATAATTAATTATTTTAATAAACTCATATCTGAGTGGAATTTCCACAAACGATTTCTGGGTTCTCTGGATCACTGTTGTTCAAGCCTCTCTATCAAAAAAGAGACTTAGAACACTTTCCGATGCTATAGAAATCAACAAAGTCCTCACCTAGCTGATGGAATCTCGAATGAGGGATGCTTTCAGTTTGGGATCTAGAGTTGAAGGACTCTATAGAGTCACTGGAAGACCTCTGATTGCAATGGTCCACGACACTAATCATCAAAGCGAGCTATGACACCGTATATTGGCAGATATTTATTATGAAGCTCTTCCAAAATTGAAGAAGTTAGTCTCTGGGATCTCTGATGTTTAAGCAAGACACGATGGAGTATGTCTAAGGTGTGCCAGTGGAAAGAAGACAAGGGGACCATTACCCTCTAGCAAGAACAAGACTAATGACATTCTCCAACTCATTCATTCTGACCTATGTGGACCTATGCCCTTGCATTCTCTTGGTGGTCAACTCTATTACATGACTTTTCCAAGAAGATGTGGATATACTACTTGAAGCATAAGGATGAGGCCTTTGATATGTTGAAGGACTTAAAGGCATTAATTGACAATCAAACAGGGAAGAAAATCAAGGTTTTTAGGTCCGACAACGGTGGAGAATACATTTCGAATGAGTTCATAGACTTCTGCATGAAGAAGGTATTAAGAAGGAGACTATTATGCCATACAATTCCGAACAAAATGGAGTGGCTGAAAGAAGGAACAGGTCCATTGTGGAAGTTGCCTGAACTAAGCTCCATGATAAAAAACTGTCCAAGTTCCTTTGGGGAGAAGCAAAAAATACAGTGATATATGTTCAAAATAGTGTTCCTTATCAAGCTTTGGACAACAAGTCTCTCGAAGAAGTATTCACAGGTGTGAAGCCCGACATTGGACATCTCAGGATATTTGGCTGTCTTGTATATTTCCATGTGCCGAAGAACAAGAGGAACACATTGGAAACCACCAAAAGGAAAGGTATGTTTAGGGGATACTGTGAAAATTCTAAAGCATTTAGAATATATGTACATGGTCAAAGGAAGATTGAGTTTAGCAGGGATGTAACTTTCGATGAAGATGCTACCCTTGAAAAAGCAAGGGACCTTCCTCCGCCTCCTCCTGAGAAGAATGATGATATGGGTCTACTAGAAGGTCCTTTTGTGCCTGAATTTGAAAAGGACATTGTTGATGATCCCATGGATCCTTTGGACCCTCCTCCAAGTGATCCTCCAACCAGGAAGTGACCATTGTGGCTTCCAGATACATTATAGGATGTCGAGAGACACATTCCCGTCGGAGGGACCTATAGAGAAAGTAAGAAACCTTGCTGGTGTCGGGGATATGTTGTAGCCATGAGCACTATCATTCAAGATGAGCCACCTACCTTTGATGAAACTGTGAAAGAACAAGTTTGGAAGGATGCTATGGTTGAGGAGTATGAATCAATTATGAAAATGATATATGGGACGTTGTTCTGAGACCTAAAGGGAAGTCCGTCGTAACTTCAACAGTGGTTATACAAAATCAAACATGGCACTGATGGAAACATCGAAAAGTATAAGACAAGGTTCGGGGCCCGAGGGTTCTCCTAGAAAGAGGGAGAAGATTATGATGATATATTTGCTTCCGTTGTTGACTACACTACTATTAGATCGATCGTTGCCCTTACTGCTAGTCAAGAATGGACTCTTCACTAGATGGATGTAAAGACGAAATTCCTTAATGGCATACAATAGGAAGAAGTTTACATTGAGCAGCCACAGGGATTTGAAGTGAAGGACTGAAAGACACATGTTTGCAGGTTGAAGGCGGCATTATATGGCTTGAAGCAAGCCCCTAGAGCATGGTATGGCCATATTGACAGTTACTTGGTGAAGCTTGGATTCACAAGACGCAGCGTTGATCCCAACCTCTACTTCAAGGTGGTCCAAGGTATGCCTTTGATTTTGGTTCTATATGTTGATGATTTATTTTTGACAGGTAGTGAGCCCCTGATGCTCGAGTGCAAGAGGGAGCCAACCTTTGAATTCGAGATGAAGGAAGGATCTTGGTATGATGCACTATTTCCCGAGATCGAAGGTTTGGTAGAGACCTGGAGAGATTTTCCTTTCTCAAGGAAAATATGTTGTGAAGCTATTGGAAAGATTTGGAATGACAAAATGGAAATCCTTGGCCACCCCGATGGAGATGAAATTCAAGAAGTTGTGCAAAGATGCTATTGGACCTGACCTAGCTAAAAGATGTTGCTGGACTTGACCTAGCTAATCCTTCTAAGTATCGACAACTAATTGGGGCATTGACGTTTCTAGTGAACACCTATCCGGACATATGCTTTGTAGTGAACACCTTGAACCAATTTTTGATTGAGCCCCTCCATGCACATTGGGCTACTGCCCAACACATTTTGAGATATTTCCACTGAACAATTAACCTTGGTCTCAGATATTCTATCGGAGATGTACCATTGCATGGATATACTGATGTTGATTGGGATGGAAACATTATTAACAGGAAGAGCACATCAGGATGCTTCTTTAGCTTTGGTTATGCTAGGATATCTTGAATGAGTAGGGAACAAAGGTCCGTTGCTTTAAGCACGACCCAGGCAGAACATATTACTGCTAGCATGGCTAGCTATGAGGCAATTTGGTTGAGAAAGCTCTTTGGAGAGCTATTTGAATAAAACTTGGATATAGATAAATGTCTTTCGGATTAATCACATCATTAGGATTTGGTTGATGTATCGAACCATCTAATGTGGTTCATCCTCGGGACTCGTCCCCCCTCAAAATGACGAGCCTTATTAGCCATTACCCTACACGGAAGGGAAATGTCTAATAAGGCTCGTCATTTTGAGCGGTCACGAGTCCTAAGGATGAACCACATTAGATGGTTCGAAACGTTGACCAAATCCTAATTATGTGATTAATCCAAAAGACATTTATCTACATTATGGATCACAAAAGTCTTAGATCTAACAAAACTTGGATACTAAAATGATATATTGCGACAACAAGAGGGGGATCCGGTTGGCAGAGAATCTCGTATTTCATCGCAAGCCCAAACACAGTGAGATCAGGTACCACTACATTCGAGACATGGTACAGAGCGGAGCTGTGAGTTTCTATCACATATCGAGAAAATAGGAAACATAGTCACCAAGGATTTGCCAAAAGGGAAGTTCTTGCTCTTCAGAGGGAAGCTTGGACTGATGGACGTGACCCTCCCAGGTAAGGGTCCCAACTAATCGAGAACACTGAGGTATGCTCTTCTCCCTCTGTTTGAGCTCATAGGGAAAGGAATTGAGCCTGAGAGCTCTTGGGGTTGAGGTATCTCAGGACAATAGGATGGTTGTGATCCTTACACTCTGAGGTAAGTGGATTTCGCCTATTTTCACCATAGGTGTGCATGATCCTTGTCACTTGTTGGAAATACTGAGGAGGGGGGGGGGGGGTGAATCAATATTTCTCATCAATTAGCACTTTTTAAATCTTTTTAGAGCATTAGTTAATTTTCAATTATTCTTGATGTTTATCTAGTAACAACAATAAAGAATAGAACACAATAGGCACACAAATTTTAGGTGGAAAACCCCGTCCAGGTCAAAAACCACCGAATACTTTTCTAATAAATTATTTAACCTTCAGCCCCAACTGAAATGAAAGGTACAACTTTCCAGAATTCTAGAAAAACATTCTTCTCTAGCTCCCACTGGAAGGACGCCCCAACGCCTTGGTTTCTTCAATAGTCAACGGAATGGATGCCTCGACATCCTGGACCAATCTACCACCCTGAAGTGTTCACAAGCTCCAACCCGTAGGTGACTTCATGCACCAACCTAGCACCTCCCTGCTACCCTATAATGATCAGAAAGAAGACAAGAGTGTGGACTCCCGTAACAAGGACAATGATCCACTATACAATATGATTCCCAATGATTTTCTTGAACTAGACCAATCACCCAATCACACTATGACCTGCAACCCAACCATAACATTATCCAACAATGACACTTATACCTCACAACAATGCCTCTCCAACTCTAGGCAGATTGACTCTTTTACAATAGTGACTCTTTTACAATTTTACAATGATGATTTTTACAATACTGACTTTTGACACGACCTGATACGTGACTTGACACTGCTTCTTTGAACACTAGCAGCTGCTGAGGTATTGTTGTGCTTGCTTCAAGTAATGGTACTTTGGCGTTGCATTGTCCTTCTAGTATGTGTCTAAGTTGTCCTATTGTCCTCCTTCCTGCACATGCAAGACCCAAACCAATATACAAACAAAATACTTACACTGTCCTGCAAACCATATGTCAGAGAAATATTCAAAATTCAAATGTAAATACGTTCAACATTTATGAACAAAACTCAATCAAACATACATACAAAATACTTACACTATCCCGCAAAAACACATGTCAGAGATGATATTCAAATTAAAATTCAAACACTAATCATACATACCTTGTTGTAGCACTTACCCTTGACTGTTGATGTGTTGTCGTTACTGCAGTGATCCTTGAATGCAAATTTTTTTCTTGCCTTCTAGAAGCTCAATATTGAATCCGCTGTATCTATGTAATTTCAGATCTCCAAGGTCTGAAATATCGTCCTGTGGTAGCCCTCTGAGTCCTCTTTCCAACTTCGCAGCTCTGATCAACATTGGATTCTTCAAGAAATAGTTATGCCCAATCTCCTACGATGACCTGATTATAGACTAGTTCAGTAGAGCAAACTTGTACGAAGTGCCACGTGTCACTGTTTCAACCTTTGGTCTTGAAAACGATACATAACCAACTACAGCCCGTCCTCTTTCTATCACTTTTACAAAATTTCAATCCAATGCTCGGAGAGAAAGTTATGACGATTTTCCCAAGGTCACTTGTTTGACATGAAATTCGGGAGCCTGCAAAAACCCTAAATTCCTCAGATCATATCTCCGAAAATATAGCGAACCAATATCTGAAATTCGGACACGAGCTTCATTAGGATTTCACCGAAATGGGTTTTTAGTTTCAGCATTTGAAGCTTCGCAGAAAAAACGTCATAGCGAAAATGCTGCAATGACCTGTTATAAGTAGCGAAATCCTTACATGAGGAGGATATGAGGGTCACTATTTATATAAATGCTTAGGTTTAGAGGTTATTTAACAAATGAACGTTGGAGGGATTTTAGGAGCTTAAAAAATTATTAATTATTAACAATTCAATAACCACAACCAATGATTAGTGTCATGCCACAACCCCATGGGGTTTTAGCTGACTATAACTAGGGTTACTAACTTCAAACACGAATATCTCTCAAACCGTGAAGAATTACGTGGCATGGCATAGATCAATGGAAACATCTCAACAAGTAGAAACCATCCAAAATATCCTTGACTCGGAATAGAGTATTTTGTCAAGTCAAAATTCCTATGCAAGATAGGGGTAGCCCCTGGTGTTGCCTTGGTTGACATCAATGAAAACCACTAATCAACATACCCCAATATGCATCCTACCCACAAGTAGGGCTTGGTGGGATTGGCTCCCCATCTGGCCAATGCGTTGAGATGACTTGAGTAGGTGTGATCCTTGCATAGAAAATGGATCTCAATCAAGTATAGACGATGCAGGTGTTCTACCACTTGACTCTTTCGGGTCAACTTGGGAAGATCAACTGACATTGGGACGGTTGTGATCTCTACCCTATATAGCAAGTTTGGTCTCGCCTGTTAACTAGACAACAAGATGGATGTGATCCTTGCTGGTAGATAGATCTCGCCCAATTGTCAATAGACGATAGGATGGATGTGATCTCTACCCTATATGGAAAGTTTGGTCTCGCCTGTTGAGTAAACAACAGGATGGATGTGATCCTTGCTGGTAGATGGATCTCGCCTATTGCCATTGGATATAGGGTTGTAGCTTGAGCTCCCTTATGATGTCAATTTCTTCTTTTAGATTCGAGAGTGTTCAACAAATGAAGTACAATGAGTAGAGATGAGCAGAGATGACATGACATTTGACTTGATGATGACGAGACATTTGTGATGGGATATACTTTACAGTCGGAAATTTCTACCTAGCTGAGAGGGAGTGTTAATTTGGTAGCTTAGGGATAAATTCCCTCCATTGGACAATTTCTCATTCAGAGAGACTTAAAATTGTCCCTAGAAGCACTAAATTTGGTTAAGGAAAAATATATTTTTGATGAGAAAACCCACAATGGCACTGTTACCACTCAAACCAGCAGGGGACCTAAAGGGGTTCCTAATAGGGCAACTGCTAGGTTAAGGGCAATGGTGGAGGCTTAACACACTGTCACCACAGCTAAATCTCCCTGCTCTTTATGGACTTTCACCGATGGGAGGAGTATCGGTAGTGTAGCAATCACTTGTAAAATATATGTCAATGGATAGGTGGAAAGTGACCTTGAAAACGCTTTCCCTAAGATGGAGTGAAGAATGGAACTTGCTTTCTTTTCAAGCAAGGGACTTGGTCCTCTAGGGGTAAGGGATGAGGATTGGAGGGTTGAGGTAGAAGGAATGGGTTATAGACGAGGTTCTTAATCCCTATACTCCTTGGGGAAACTTGGATTCCCAAATGGTCCTTGACAAATAATCTTTATTGAGAAGTGGGACCACATGGGGCCCAGTGAACCCAACCCAGGTTCGAGGATGGAATATAGTAACCAATGACATTCCTATCCTGGACAAGGTGAAAGGAAAGGACCAAACAAGAATATTGATCCTGTTGAGGTCTAACCTTGGGGATGCCTCAGAAAAAATCGATTCTAGAGCTAGGGCTTGAGATTCCCGGAGATTCCACTGTTAGAATTGCCTCAAATTCGGAGGAGAGGGGGGGGACCCACCAGTGCAGTAGCTTGTAGGAGATCAAAATTTTTCCTTGGGTTAATTCTCGAGAAATTGATGCCCTAGGTGAACTTTGAGGGTTGGTCTTGGAAAAAGGTGAAAAAAGGGTGAAAAGGATGACCACCCTTTTTAGGGATCAGTGCCTAATCCACTTGGGGATATGGAGTCAAGGATGTTGATGAGTAAGAACTTGGTTTCTTGATCAAAGAGGCCCGAAAAGTTAGCTTCATCCAATGTTGAGAGAAAGAAAAGAAAAATGGCCTTCAAGCATTTATACTTCAAAGAAAATGATGCAAGCTTATCGAGATAAATAATCTCTAGGACATTTCATTCATATAACATTGGCCCATACATTAAAGCAACTAAAAATGCTTAATTCTACATTTTAGTCATGCAACAACTAGCCCTAATTTTAGCAGTATGCAGCAACAAGAATAACAACGATAAAATTTGCTTACAACGTTATAGAGTATATCCAACCAACATTTCGTTTACAAGACAAAGCTCCAATACAAGAAAGATAGCCCAAATCCATACATCAAAATTCATCCATCACCAAAAATGTCCACCAAGGGAAAAAAATGCGAAGTGCTCTATGATTAGAGAGATCCCAAGTCAAGTGATGATACAAATGAATGTATCTAGCATCAATATATACTCTCCTAAGGAGTTTGAATTAGCCTATGGGCCTACATTAGCCCCTTATGATAAAATAACGTGCAAATAACACACCTATTGGTGACAAGCCCACCAAACTAGCTCAAAATGGAAAAAATAAGCATCATAGGGGGCCAAATAATAATCTATACATGTTATGGGGTCCTCCAAAGGCCTAGTAATGTCCTGAAGTGCCATAATGAGGAATATTCCTCAGAATATGATGGACAAGGGGATGGCCCCTTGTTCTCCAAGTAGCAGACCTGTGGTGCTCCCAATGGGTGTGGGGGCACATAAATGACCCCATGGGTCTCCATATTAATCGAATATGCTTGTAAATCCTTTGCAAGGGCTTGAGTGATGGAATGAACTCTGCCATGACATCGTACAAGTCTTGGGACACCTGCCAAGAGTGTGGCGCTCCTGTCCCATAGTAAATACCGAATATGCTTGTAAATCCTTTGCAAGGGCTTGAGTGATGGAATGAACTCTGCCATGACATCGTACAAGTCTTGGGACACCTGCCAAGAGTGTGGCGCTCCTGTGGGGCCTGCTGGGCATAGTGTACCAAGCACATCATCATCATCCCAAAAGTGGATCGCTAGTAGTCTCTGAAGGTCGATGAGGATCTGTGCAGTGTTGTTTGCTACTGTGGAGGCCCATGGCTTTCTATGCATACCTTATATGTACCAATGTAGCCCTCGTCTGGGGGTTAGGATCTCGTATAGGGAGACCAAACCCAAATGGAAACCACCTGTAATCCTGCATAAGATCCAATGTGTCTCCTAGGCTTCCAGTACAACTAGTCATTAGAATAATCGTGTAAAGGGCTTACAAATCATGGATAACAAAGTGGACACTTCACAATGGCATTGCCTTTCGTTGTGGGCTTTGGCATGTCTCCATAATCTAAAGGGGGTTAGCCACGTACCTTATTAAGTGGTTTCAACCCTTAAAGGGGATAGTAGGTCCAAGGTACATCCTTTGAATGGGGTTGGAAAGTGATCAATAAATGAAACGAAGTAGGGAATGGGTGGGGCAATGCTGGGCCATATATTGGGGCATAGGGCCAACCATATGAGGGGAAGCCCACACCAGGGTATATAATGTCTAAGAGGGAGCAGTCGTGGTTCATGAGGTGTCCCAACCTTGATTTTTCCTCACTTCTTTATATGCCTTTTGCTTTTTATGAATTTTCTTTAATTAACTGCTCGGGGCTTAAGGATAAGAGCATGATGTGTCAGATATTGCAGTGATTACCCCTTTAAGGTAGGGCAGTTCATTGCCCTCTAGGGGTTGGGACAATCATGGGTTCCTGTATGATAAAGGAGGCTCATTTAGGGCCTATGGAACCAGTGTGATGGCCATTGGTAAGGGGCAAAATTCATGCTTTGGCTTTTGCCCACGTGCTAATTATTTTTGTCCCGACCATTTTTTGCATTTTGTGGTACAATTTCTTGTTAAGTGTGACCAATTATGCTTTTTTCTTTTTCTTTTAGTTGCTTCAACCTTCGGGACATCATTCCAGGGCCGACCCAAGGTGGGGGCAAGGGAATAGGGATGGGGGCTATGTGGACCTAGGGGGGAGAAATGATGAATGGGAGTATAATGAGTGGAAGGGGAGTAATATATATGGATAAAGGAGTGGGACCCACACCCAAAGTTGGGGTTTCCCAAGTAATACCACCCTAGAACCAAATGGTCAATAAAGGAGATCCCACGGGACTAAGATGCAAGGGTAACACCCAAAAGTGATCAAGGGGACAGGAGCACAGACTAAGCCCACTCTTTCCGCCAAATACCCCTATCAATCCATGCCCATAATTATCCATGATAAGTAAACCCAATACTCAATTACCAAATGACAAGACATACCTTTGGCTTTGGGAGGCCCACTTTCATACATACGATCAATACAGATGGGTGAGGGACCACATGGCTGGCTCAGGTAGCAGAGAAATGGCACAACGAGCTAGTAAGAGGCTGCAAGGGGCCGTTGGCTGCTAGCTGAGGTCCATCATGGAGAATTTTTTTCTCTTGTGGATATCACCCATGAAGTGGTGGGTAACAGGGACAAATGTCCAAGTCAGCCTAGAAGCAAAATTAGCCCTCCTCCAACGCATATAAATATAATTTAAGGCACACCTCATCTGGCATCACGTCAACACATCATTCTTCTCTCTCTTTTCATTGGTTCGTACAACTCTGAAGAATTGTAGGTTGAGTTCACATGTGCGAGGGTCTAGGTGGCAGCTTTGAAATTTCTGCATTGAATTTCTGTTTGGGAGACTTTGACCAACGTTGACCTTAATGTTTTGGGTTGATTTTGGCTTCGATCTTTTGGGAGAATCTTTGTCTTGCTAGGCCACATTGTTTGGAACATAAACCGAGGAAATCTGTGCACTTTGGCCTGTGTTGACAACAGACTTGATTGCAAACTTTGACCGTAGGGTATCTCTCTCTTTTGACCATGTTTGACCCTTGGATTGGGACTATTTTGACCTCTGTTTGACTAAAATTGAAGGCCGAGTTTGTGGACTATTGACTGAGCTCTTGGCAGACTGTTTTGACTGCTGACTTTGACTAGTTAGGGCGCACTTTGACTACTGTTGACTTGAACAAAATTGCAGACTTTGATAGTTGTCTAGAATTGACTTTTTGGGGCTCATCATTTGATTGGATATTGGTTTGTGTATTTGGATAGTCAAAGGTTGACTTTGACTCATTGTTGAATTGGATTATTGTACTCTTTGCTAAACATTTTATGACAATCTAATAAGAAGAAAAATTTGAAAGGGTTTTCCCCCTTGTGGGATTTTTCCCTGGTCTTTGACCAATCTTGGTGTCTCTTGTCATTGCTTCTAATTGTCTCTTATTGCTCATTGTCATTTACTGTTCTATCTACAATTGTGATTGTTTACTGGAAGATTGAATTGATTGATAATTGAAGTTAAGAATTGGGCTAAAGTAATTGTAACAACATAGGACATTGGAAAATTAACAGTGGAAAATTGCCTTTCTCCCCTTGACATGCTATTCCTTTTACGACTTGCCACAACTGAGACTTGTTGTTCCACTACATACAATGTTGATTAATTTGCCAATAATACTAACTGTTGTTCTGAAGACTTCTTCACGTTTGTCATTTGTTAACCTGCAAGAAGATGAATCCTTTAATCATGCAACTACTCTGGAGTCTGCACCATGAACTCTCCTTCTTCATCATGGAACAGGCAGTCATCAAACTAGATTTGCTGAGATATTGTATGGACTAGCTCTTCGACCAAATCATCTTGATCCAAGGACCAGGACATCTTTCATTGTAAATTCATCATGAGCTTTTCACTATGCAAAACCTGAAAGCTTGACTGCGAAGACTTTCTCATTCTCTTGATCTTCTTGTTTCTGTTTTCTTCTCCAAACCTTGTTGTACCTAATATTAGTGTTGTCCATAAAATATTTCATCTTGTACCTGCAATCACAAGCTATATGCCCATAGTTATGGCATTTGTAACATTCAACATTTGGTTTGAATGATGGAACAACTAACATGTACTTTCCGCTGGCAAAATCATTGGAGTATCTGTCTTGAGTTCCTACAACCTTACTTTTAGGGTTTTGATAATTCCTTGGTATTTGTACTCATCATAAGGTTTACAATCCCTAGCCATATGTCCAAACTTAGTACATTAAAAACAATAACCATTAAACAAACTAGCATACCTGGATGAGTTATCTTGTTTGGATGATCTTCTGTATTCATTCTTTCTTAGAGGAGTTACAACCTTTTTTTGATGCTTGTCCTTGAATCCTTTAACAATACTTCCTAGAGATTCAACATTTTTAATTTTTTTTGTCCTTCATTTTGATTTGGCCTTTAAGGGATCTTGCAATCAGGTTTAAATCTTGCTTTGCGGGGGCTGAAGCTTGTGCCTTCATTGCATGGGGGGATTCTTCTGCTTCTTTTGCCTTTGTCTTTGATCGAACAATGCCATTGTTCTTCCTTTAATCATCCAACAATTTCTCCTTCTGCCACTTCCTGAGCTTGCCTATTTCAATTAAGGCAACTTAAAGTTCTCTTTGTTTTGGAGCAAAATATTCCTGAAACCGATTTTTCAAGATTGTTCTTCTTTCTTCTGCCTCCTCAACTTGCAACTTTAGAAGATTGACCTTTTTTATTACTCTGTTAAGATCTTGTATTTGTTTCTTCTGCCTTTCATTTCCTTTCTAAGCCTGCTAATTTCTGTTGAAGATGCATCTAGTTCCTTTTGTTTTTGATCAACTCCAGTTATGTACTTCTGACCAGATTCCTTTAATTGGTTTGCCAGATCTTTCTCTTTCTTTTTTGCTTCCTGTATTTGGAGTTTCAGGAGAGCAACTTCTTTGAGTGTACGCTTTACCTTCTCTATGTTCTTAAAATCTATCAAGGCATTAGTTATTACTTTTTCCATCTCTACTTCAACTTTTTCTTCTTCATCATCTTCTTCCTAAGAGTCTGCTTGATTTGAATTAGGATCATCATCTTGATCTGCATGCTTCTTTGAGTAGAGATTATGGAACATTTTCCAAAGACTTTTGGCAGATGAACATTGATCAACTTTCGTTTTTATAGTGTCTAGTAGAGCACTAAGAATGACATTCATGGCTTTTCTACTGAACCTTCTAGATTCGTCGGTAGATGCATCTCTAGAAACAACAAAGTGCCATGTATCGTATCCATGAGCTTGTACATAAGCTTTCGTTTCGGATTTCCATATTTCATATTTCTATATTTTCTACAACACTGATGCCTTCCTTTGATTCTTTTGAATGTTTGGTGGCTTGCTTCTTTGAATTTCCCATCTCTTTCCTTTGAGATCTCCCTTCCAACTATTAAGCTGCAATTGAAGGAACCTGCTCTGATACCAATTGTTGGAAATACTGAGAGGGGGTGAAACAATATTTCACTTACAATGAGTTAATTTTTCTTTTATAGAGCATTAATTAATTTCCGCATCAGATGAAAACATAAATCAAAACCATTCAACAATGCATAGTATCAAAAGACAATAGACATAAGATTTTTAGGTGGAAACATTTCCGGGAGAAAAACCACTGAAGGCTTCTTAATATGTCTTTTCAAGATTTAGTATTTACATCAATGGAAAGCTCCAACTTCCAAGATTCTCCAACTACAACTGTGAGGAGGCTCCAACGCCCTAATTTATTAGCGACAACTGAAACGACTCTCCAACGCCTTAGCTTACAAGCTCTGATATCAATTGTTGGAAACACTGAGAGGGGGGTGAATCAATATTTCACTTTCAATGAGTTAATTTTTATTTTACAAAGCATTAATTAATTTCTGCATCAGATGAAAACATAGATCAAAACCTTTCAACAATGCATAGTATCAAAAGACAATATACACAAGATGTTTAGGTGGAAACCTTTCTGGGTGAAAAACCACTGAAGGCTTCTTAATATGTCTTTTCAAGATTTACATCAATGGAAAGCTCCAACTTCCAAGATTCTCCAACTACAACTGCAAGGATGCTCCAACCCCCTAATTTATTAGTTACATCTGAAACAATGCTCCAATGCCTTAGTTTACAAGCTCTAGTTGGAAGGACGCTCCAACGCCCTAGTTTATAGGCTCCAACCTGAAGGATGCTCCAACACCCTGGCTTTATCAGCTTCGACTGAAAGGATGCTTCAACACCATGGACAGGTTTCAACCTGCCCTAGCACCACCCTGCCACGTTGAAGTGTTCTCAGGCTCCGAGCTGAAGGAGACTCCACTCTCCTGCAATTCACCACCCTACCACCCTAATCAGCGGGCAGACTACGTTTCACAATTGTTAGACTAGATCCACCTGTGCTGAAAATTAATATAAACAATATTCAAACAATCTGCTGACTTTGTCACTGCAATACTGTCACAGGGCCATCAGCAACAATAACAACTTCCTTAGCTTCTGCAGTACAATACTTCTTGCTCTGAAACCCTAGCATTGATAATTGATCCCAAACAATGTTAAATTCTGTTCTCCAAATTTGCTGGTGCATGTATACTTCAGGTGTACAAAGATGTTTTCGAAACTCAGTCACAACAACGCAAGCTCAACTGCTGTACCAGAGTTATTTGATACTGCAATGCTGCCCAACTTGAAACTGGTCAAACTAGAAGATGCATCAACTTTAACAAATCAAACTACTATGCAACATACCTCATTTTCTTCTGATGATGACCTTGCCTATGTACTGTATTCTAGAAATGTCTACTGCTGTCGTCAACATAGGTTTACTGCCTTCAACTGTTGTTGGTACTGTTCCTTCAATTTCAATATCACAACTGTGACCAATGCTGTTTGTTTTACAAATATGTCTGTTGATAATGTTTGCAGTAGTGAGTCCAATCACAATGACAACAATCTGCACTGTATCTGCTCTGGCATCAGAATCCTGTAACACTGCCACTGCTAACATTGTTGACTTGTGCCCATGAGCACAACCCAAGATGCTACCAATCTAACCTGTGCCCAACTGTCGGTTATCTCAACTTTTGCCTTGACGATTTTGGGTTCATAAAATGCCAAACCAATATGATGCAACAAAACCTTAGCTGCTCATACCAACGTCATCAACTACTGTAGTGTACTTTGTAGCTAAGTAGAAATGCACTCAATTAGATCAACCCTGGAGCTTGTTGTCAACATCACCATGTCATCAAGCTTTCACTTTCTGCAACATATGAGAAATGATCACATACCTTCAATGAGTATTGATGCAAGGTTTAATGATATATGATATTCATTGCACACCCATCAATTTAGCTGTAGGAATCTCTATCATACTCAAGTCAAACACTTAGATCCTCAACTTAATACTGATGCTCAAGGTCTGCACATTATTCTCAAAGTTTATGACGGATAGATAGTATACTGTATATCATAGATGCATCTCTGATGCCTTAAAGATTTTCAACCTGATATATTCACTAGAATAGGTCAATTTAACAAAACATGCGCAGAAGAGGTTAGGGTATACACGAATAATCAAACAATTGTGTGATAGTGTACAGGTATGATGTTACAAGGTATAGGCAGCCAATATACAATGGTAGTTAGGTTTTAATGATCACAGATTAGGGCCAATTAGAGCTATGTACAAATGTCAACGAATGAATGCAATAGGGCTGTAAAATAGGCTAAACAATGGACTGGACATAAGGAGTAAAACAGGGCAGAATTAGGGCACAAAGTAGGCAAGCACAGATGCAGAATGGACGCACAGATAAAGGAAGGACAATTAGTGGTATAGGCTGGAAACAATGGTTAGTACAGAATTGAAGAAAATAGGTAAAACAGGTCAAGGCGTGGGTAGATTAGAGCACAACTTAAAGGGAAAAACAAGGCTAAATTAGAACCTAATACAGAGGCTAGACAACGATTTAGATTAGGGCGCAATGTTGAGAATTTGTAGGGCTTGAGATTAATACAAAAATTCTCTTCTTGATAATTACTTGTGAGCTGGCTTATGTATTCTCTTCTTTAACTTAGTTAATCTTTCATCAAGTCAATTATCAAAACACTTAGTCAAATGTAGAGACAGGATTATTTTCACTAGTAACTGAATATCTTGAGATATGGTTAGGAAGGTAAATCTCTGATTTACCTTCCTCACTTTCTACCAACTTTAGATCAGTCTGTCTTCTTACAATCACTGTCTTTGTCTTTGACAAACTCTTTTCTTAGATCCTTCAAACTTATAGATGTCCGCACTGCACCCTTCCTGCACCTATCTGCAACCTAGCTGCACCACTTCACAATCCTGTACCTTACTTATCCACAGACTGTACTTTCCTGTACCTTCCACAGACTGTACTCTTCTGTTCCTTCCTCAATCTGCTTCCTCTTGTATATTCCGCAGTCTGTACTCTTTTATCCGCACTAACTTCTGTCCTTTAGATCCGCACTTAAACTCTGAGTAACCTCAGACAGGTTCGTATATATTCTATACTTAGATCTGCTCCCTTCAAACGCTGTCAACCTCAGACTTATCCACATTCATTTCTGTCTTAGATCTGCTCCCTTATATGCTATCCAATCTCAGACTAATCCACATTCAATTGTTATCCTTCAAATGGGCTGCAGAACAGTCATATATATATGACTTGTCCAGCTATTGGGCCGACCATACTATAGGTAATTAGGCCGACTTGGTAGCTTATTTTCTCCAGCATATATTCCAATATAGTTGTAGGTTGTTTTCGCTATTTTAGGAGCTTGTCTTCCAATACTTCAGGAGGGCTGTTTGAGAGCTTCTTTACATGGTCTTGGAGCATATTCATCTGAACTGGATCCTTCATGATATTGACACTTAATCCTATTTATACCTAGAAGACAAGAACCCAATAGACAGCAAGAAGAAGTCTATTTACATAATAAAATCTTGCTCATGAAACCCATGAAGCAATAACAACAAAATACATTTTATTATCTTTGTCTCCTTCTTTTCATAATTACATAGTCAACATGAAGACTGACCTAGTTACATTTCACAACACACAATTGGAGATCAATGAAGCTGGAACAGAGGTAAAATGAGGCTGTAAGTAGACCTGCACTGTGATACAAAACGAAACACCTATTCCCAAACAATAAACTCAAATGACAAAGCCCAAAACCCAAACAAAATCTTCCAAATTTGTGCGACAGTCCTGTGGGATTTCCAGATCTCAGGTGGAGACCGAATTTCCACAGTCAACCTCAGAAAAATGCGAATTACAGAGCCTCAGACTTCAGATACACAAGGCCTCAAAATAAGCCGAATTTCCTCAGATTGTATGTGAATCTTCAGAGCCTCTTAGAGTGAATTACTTGATAGATGATAGGAAGAAAAGATGCCAATTTTGCACAGTGACTGGCTGTTCCAAAGGGCCGTAGTTTTGTCAGAGAATAATTTCCTATTCAAGCTCAGATCATGTGTAATTTGAGAGGCTAGCGTGGCCTATATTTATACCAATGCACGTGCCCTTAACCTGTGTGAAGCCGACCTTGAGTGAGAGCAAGAATATATTATTTTAGACTTAGAGAAGGAGGCCGAGTCATGTTGGATGCATAAAATTAATTTAAAATTCAATCTTTTGTCTTTTTGAAATCACAGTTTGAGGACTCCCTTTTTCTTTTGATATTAATCCCCACAAACATTTAATTTTTTTTTAAAGAATATTCCCATAACTTCATGATTTTCAAATTGCCACATCAACTGAATTTTTGGGGTTTTAACCCAAGGTTGGTGCCTTGAACTTTTAATTGCCAATATCTCCTCAATCGTGAGGAGTTACAAGACTTGTCATATACCACCAGAATCAGCATGACGAGGAGAATCCAATAAAGGTGTCCTTGGCCATGAAGACCTTAGATTTCCCTGTCAAAATTGTCATCAAAGACGGGGCTACTAGGATTTCCTGCCATCTTTCCAGGGCTACTTGTCCATTGAAGTTTTCTGCTAATGTAATCATGACATATATTAAGAGCATTCAAGAACCGATATTGACATCAATGACAACACCATTCAACAAATTTTACCTGTAAATTTGTAAAAATAATGTGGTAAGCCTCATATAAATAGAGGCTGTCCTTATTTCATTTGGATCATCACACATTTGTTACTCTTCTCTAGCAAGAGCGTGCGAATTAGTCCTTTTGCACTAGTGAAAAATGTGATTTTTCTATGCTACGAATTTGTCTTGGAGACATTATTTTGCATGGAGATGGTTTTCTGTGATTGAAATAAGTGCTACTTTGGATTACTTCAGTAGCTAACTTGGTGCCTCGTTCTCCCTTAGTATAGCCCCTACGCACTAGAGAAAAATCATTCCCTTGATAATTTGGCCTCCTTCTAAAACTCTGCCCTTCTCTTCGTTAGAAAATCAGAAAGGCAGAAATATTTTCTTATACTGATAATTACTTGTGTAATTCTTATTTACTTATTATTTTTGGTGTTCTTCTTTTAGTTCATCAAGCAATTGTCAAAACCATATGAAGATCAAGGACACCAGATGTAAGCAGACAGCGAGGGAAAAACCCCTATCTAGGGGAAACCCTAGTCATCAGCTCTTCCTTCAATAGTTTCACGGATAATCCAAGACCCCTTGACCTAGACACAAACTTCCTCCAATCACCAAGTCAGCCCTTTCCTTCTTCTGCAGATGGTAATCTTCCAGCACTATCTTCGACCTAGAATAGCAGCAGTAGCAACAGTAACACACTTCGATGTAACAGGAAAACTTTGATCTAACAACTTTGACCTAGCAGCAGCAACTGATCTTTGACGCAGGTGCAACAGTTCGACCTTGAAGCAGTGGTTTGACCTTGAAGCAGTACTTTCAACTTGAAGCAGTATTTCGATCTTGTTGCAGTGGCCCAAAAAATCCACACGTGGGAGAGATAAATGTCCTAAAAGCTTCGATCCTGCAACTCGTCCTCTTCTTCTTGCAACTTCACACTTTTTCACTACTTCTTCTTGGATATCAAACTTGTGTGAGTGATGTCACTGCAATGAATCGAATTGTACTTATATATACCCTTTTTTGGAATTCGAATTCCTTCATGTAGGCCAACTTGAACAGGGAATGGCCAACTTGGTGTGGAGGTGACAAATAACATATTTGACTCAAAAATAATTCTTTGTACATGATTCAAAAGCCCAAGAAAGGTCTCATAGTTGGACGACGACTTTAATGACTCAATATAAATCCTAGAAGTTCTCAATGGGGGCTTTGACCTAAAACATGATGACCCAAGCATGGAACCCATGCTTTAATAAGTCATAATAATAATAATAAAATTTTCTTTTTCATTCTTTTGATAAATACATTTCATTATGACTCAAATACGATTATGAAGACCCAACCTAGTTACATTCTTCAACACTCTTTAGCAATTCGGCCTCTCTCTGCTAGACTTGTCCTCCCTGAAATTTGCTCTTGAAATTTCCTTGCTGCAATATTTTTTCCTTCTCTTCAGCCTTGGAAACTCTCACTCCTTGAGAAAATCGCTCTCACTAGTAGCAATGTAGTGTGTCCTCATCCTCTCCCGTATGTTCTCTTTATAATTTCTCGATGGGCCAAATCCCTAATCTCCAAAGTGATAGACAACTAAGATTTTAATTTTAGTTAACAATGGTATATTCTATGCTTAGCACAACTACTTCAATGTTCCTTAGCTGCCCAATGACAATTTCTAATTTAGTTTTGCAATAGAAATCACAAAACCATTAATCACATTGACAATAAAAGTAGATAAAACATAAAATAGAATGCAAAAGATAAGCCAAGATAAGAGGACACTAGATTTAGCGGATGCCAAGGAAAAACCCCAATGTGGGGAAAACCCTTTGATCAATTCTTCTTATTACTATATCAAAATGTTCAATAGAGAGAGAGAGAGAGAGTACACAAGTCAAATTGACTTGCCGAATTCAATGTCAAAACAACCCTGTCAATTTCTGCAGTCAACTGTAGTCAAACTTGAGTGCTAACTAGAAAGTCAAAGATGGTCAATGCAACAGTAAAGCTCCTCCTTTGAAGCTTAGTCAAAGGCAATCAAACTCGGCCTCTAGTAGCGGTCAAAGTCTGCCCAAAACAATAAAAAAATCTGCAGTCAAACTTGGTCAACTTGAAGTCAACCCTACGGTCAACATAGGTCAAACAACCTAGAAAACATCGATTTATTTGCCAATCAATGCGGCTTGGTCAAACTGAAATATTCCTCCAAAAATCGCAGTCAAAACTGATCTAACAAACCCTAGTCAAACTTGGTTAACTTCCTGAAATTTTCGGCCCTGCAATTATGTCCAGAAATTCGTCCTCCTTGTGTCACACTTGTGGGAGAGAGATAATGCCCAATGCTGTACGAACCAATGAGAGAAAGAGAGAGAAGAATGTTATGTATATTTTATTAATTATTAGTTAGATATAGTTATCTTAGGTTTTATTAAGTGAAAGGACATGATCAAAGATCATGCCTCTTCACCAAGGGACACCATGAGGCTATATTTAAAGCCTTGGTGATCTTCATTTGTAATCATCTTTCATCTTTTATCAATAATAATATTTACATATAAAGTTTACTAGAGTTTTTACACTCCATTGGTATCAGAGCCATCGCTCTTCGGGATCTGTGTGATCACCCAGAATTAAGGAATTACAAGAAAATTCCAAAATTGCAGATTTTTTTAAAAACCAAGTGCTGGTGGGTAGCAACATTTGTTTTTAAAAAAAAGAAGAGGGAAGAAATATATATATATATATATATATATATAAAATCAAAAGAGAGAAGGAAAGTCAACATAAAGGGGGAAATAAATTAAAAGGAAAAAAAAATATTTAAAAGAAAATAGTTCCAAAAGAAAAAAAAAGAAAAAGTAAAAAGAGATATATATATAAAGAAGTACATATACGTACATGTGAAGACAAAGTAAAAAGGAATAAGGAAGAGTAATTGCTCGTGGTTTTGGAGCCCATGGTAATTGCCCATGGTATTAAAACCCATTCACCCTTTTCAAAACAACGTGACTTTTCAAAGTTAACAAATTTTTTCCCCATATATATATATATATATATATATATATATATATAATTATTATTATTATTATTATTTCAAAAAGAAAAAAATTAATTAATTAATTAATTAATTAAAAAAAAGGGAAAAATTGGCAGAAAAATATTCCCCACCTCATACACGTTCAATGTCTTCATCGATGTCGATGGCCGAATTCCAGAAGAAATTGGTGGATCTCGAGAAACAAATCAATAATAATTCCGAAGAATTCGGAAAAAGATTAGTCGATCTTGAAGGTACAGTTGCAGGACACTCCAACGACATCAAAAAGGTTCATGATATGACAAATCGAATAGAAAGACAAATGTGGTTAAATCATCACGAGGCCACAGAAAAGCATAGTGAAGTAATGAACAAGATGACAGAGCATAGCGAAGCAATGAACTCGATGACAGAACTCTTCAATAAGCTAAATGATAAGATAGATAAGTTAAGTCAGACACAATCCCCAATATTTCCTAACGTGGAACAACATCAACAAAACAATTCCGCAGATTCAGGGAACTCAGAAGAGCATCAAGAAAAAACCGATTCCCCACATCATCAAGAAGATAGTAATGCAGATTTTCAAAATAAGCAGCTCTGGAATGCATTTGCTAATCAATATCCTCTTCTTGTTCCACCATTAGCATATCAGCGAAAAGCCAAAATCAAGCTACCCAAGTTTGATGGTAATGAAAAAAATAGCATTGCATGGCTTAATAAAGCGGAAGAATATTTTGAGATTTATGACATTACTAGTGATGACGAAAAAATTAAGCATGCTTCCATGAAAATGGAAGGAGAAGCATATTATTGGTATATGTGGTGGAAAAAGACGACGCTTGCTATTAGTTGGAGGAAATTTAAGGATGCATTCTTCAAAAGGTTTCAAGGCATAAAAGAAGAAAAGTTTTTTTCAACGTTTATCAAATTACGCCAAAAAGGAGATGTGGATGAGTACACTCGAGAATGGGAGACCTTGGCAATGCGAGTACCGGGATTGTCAGAATCTCGTCTAATCCAGTCTTACATCTCAGGACTTAAAATCCATATACAAGAAGAGCTCGAACTTCATGAAATTACATTAGTAGAAGTAGCAAGGCAAAAAGCAAAAGCTGCTGAAAAGAACTTTGAAAGGTTATCAAAACCAGAAAAAGTATATTCGAGACAAAGATTTCCTCAATTTGAAAATATAGATGACACAAAATATGTCCCACTCCATTTTCGTGAAGAAGAAAAATCTAGTGTGGAAAAACAAAGAATGAGAGAGGGCAAGTGCAAACGTTGCGGTGAAAACTGGGACCCTAAGCATAGATGTGCTAATGGAAAAGTGAAAAATCTATACAGTTGTGAAGCAACTAACGACGCTAACAATAATGATTCATATATAGAAGGATTAGAAGACAACTTAGAGTTCTCTCCAGAAGTGGATGGCGAAACTATTCCGCAAGTGTCATTTTCAGCTATGACAGGCATATCACAACCTCAAACCCTAAGGTTAAGAGGACATATCAAGAACAACAACATAATGGTTCTCGTCGACACTGGCAGTACCCACAATTTTCTAGATTCAACCATGGCAAAAAGACTTAACATATTTACCTTCCCCATGCCTAATATGAAGGTAATGGTGGCCGATGGTAAGAAGATTGAGCAAGTAGGGAAATGCCATAAGGTCAAACTACATATATAAAACTTTCATTTAGAATCTCCATTCTACACCGTTCCATTACGAGGAGTAGATGTGGTCTTAGGAATTCAATGGCTACAAACTTTAGGTACTTATTCTGCCAACCATCAGAAGCAGTTTATAAGCTTTAAGTGGAAAGGGCAGAAACACAGGTTGTATGGATTCCAAGCCCCAGAAAATCAAATCGTATCTTCATCTTTGATGACGAAGATGATTCAAACAGGAGCGCCAACATCTACAGTACAATGTCATCAGTTAGAAATGTTATCTTCAAAAAGGAGCCATGAAGAGTCACCAGAAGAACAAGGAATAGTTTGGAAACACGAAAAAGTATTCCAAGATATACCCATAAAAGTGCCTCCCGATAGGAAAATCAAACATCCAATAGAAGTCAAGGAAGGACCCGACCCTGTCAATATCAAATCTTGTCGCTATCCACATCACCAACAGATGGAGCTCGAGAAGATGCTCCACGATCTTTTTAAAATGTGGGAAGCAAGAGCCCACCGCTCAAGAAACCTAGGCGTTCGTCAACATTGTCCATCATTACGTATGCTTTGAGGACAAAGCATCTTTAAGAGAGAGGCAATGTTATGTATATTTTATTAATTATTAGTTAGATATAGTTATCTTAGGTTTTATTAAGTGAAAGGACATGATCAAAGATCATGCCTCTTCACCAATGGACACCATGAGGCTATATTTAAAGCCTTGGTGATCCTCATTTGTAATCATCTTTCATCTTTTATCAATAATAATATTTACATATAAAGTTTACCAGAGTTTTTACACTCCAAAGAATGTGTGAGTGATGATGATGCCAATAGCCAAATGAGGTGAGAGGTCACTTGTATTTATACAATTCGTTGAGGGTGAAGAGACACGTCCATTGGGTTTCATGAGCCTACATGATGATGTGATGGACCTGATCAATTTGCACATGTGTGGGCATAAATTCAAAAACACATTTCTGCTTGTCCAAATTGGATGATCTTTATATCAATTTTGGTCCTCTCGAAAAGAGGAATTTAATGCAATCATAATCTTTATCAAATGAGTTGTCCCAGGGTGAATTTGGCCCTAGTTTCCATTTTTAACAAAGCTTAAATCCGAGGCTTCTTAAATCAACTTGTGGAGATTAGTTCTTAGTCACTTAAGTAATTTATTATTTATTCGTAGATAAACATTAGCCCAAAGTCAACATTAATTCAAAAATTAATCAATGTACTTTTCCTAAAAACACTTAAGAAGGAGTTCATATTAGTTGCTTCTCTTGAGCAACCACCTAAAATGGAATTCTCTTGCATGATAAGCACAAGTCTATGTAGAAGAGCTTCCAAAGATACAAAATCGACACTCCTTCCTAGCTTGTCTTTTTAGAAAACATTTTTCCCATTCACTAGAGGCTTGTTGAAAATATTTACTACTTGCTCCCTTGTGGAAATGTAATGCAGTCTCACAACACCTCTCTTGAATCTATCTTTGATGAAGCGGTACATGATCTCTATATGTTTGGACCTGCCATGAAACACTAAATTCTCCAAAAGCTTGATGTCGCTTTGATTATCGTAGTGAATCACCCTAGGCTCCATTTCAAGACCAAACAACCCTAAGAGCATCTTGTGAAGCCATATGGTCTCATGACTCGTTAGACTTGTTGCCATGTTCTTGGTCTCTATTGATCTGAGTGCTGCTGAGTGTTGCTTCCTACTTAACCTCGAAACATTGCTGATCACAAAGCTAAAACAACATCCAGGTGTACTCTTCTTGTCCACTGCATTGTTAGCCTAGTTTGAATCTACATAGCCCTGCAACTGCATTGCACCAACTTTGACATATGTCAGTTTAAAGTCCACTATATCATGGAGATAACTGAACACATTTTTTGCTGTGACCTAATGAACCCTCCCTAGTTCGACCATGAACTGGAGTGTATTCACAATGAAACATATATCCAACTTAGTATTAACTAGATACATCAAAGATCCGATCAACTACTTGTACAATGTGGGATCCACTAACCCACACTTAGAAGCTTTAGCTTCCTTAAGCTGGTAATCTTGGTTGTAGACATCATCTTGTTAGAGAATCAGAAAGGAAAAAAGATCCTTTTGTTCTTGATTATTTACTTGTGATCTTTTTTAGTTCTTATTATGTTCTTCTTATCTTTCTTCTTATTAGTTCATCAAGCAAATATCAAAGCAAATACACATAGCTCAAGGACATCTGATGTAGGCCAACAGTTAGGGAAAAACTCCACTCTTGGGGAAAACCCAATCCATAATTCTTCCTTCAATAGTGATTCTTGAGACTCTAGACCTTGACCCAGACTTCCTCCATACCAAGTCAACCTTCCTTGTGATCCTTCCTGAATATGGTAGTAGCAACAACAGTGGCAGTACTATGATGACCAGGAACTTCGACCTTGATTCTTGAGACTTCGATCTTGAGGTAGAGACTTCGATCTAGCTTCAAAGACTTCAATTTAGGCCCAATACAACTTCTCCAAGAAGTAGCATTCAACAAAACAAACTTCGACTTCCTCTTCTCTTGGCAGTAGCACCTTGGCAACACTTGATGCAGCAAAACTTTGAGAACTTTGATCTCCCAAACTATAGCTTGAAATGCAGAGTGGTGCCAAAATTTTGATTTTCTTCAACTTTATTAGCTTGCCCAGAACCAAATCGAAAAAGTCCTTCTCCAATTCACAATTTTTCCTTTTTGCGGCTTCAAAATCGAATTTCTGTGTTGCAGTGAGATGGTTCCAAGTGAGTTCAATTCCACTATATATATAGGCTTGAAATGAGCTCGAATTCTTGGGCTTGAGGCCGACTTGATCACCTTTGGGCCGACTTGGTGTGAGGCTTTGTAAATCATATTTTACTCAATACCTGACCTAATTGCATGATTCAAAAGCTCAATATGGATCAATTTAAATATGCAATAATCCTATAGACTCGGAATAAAACCTAGAAGTCCACAATAGGGACTTTGACCTAAAATAAATATGACCCAAGCATGAAACACATGCTTTAATAAGTCATTTAATAATAATATAAAATTATTTTCTTTACTATTTTGACAAGTACAACAAGTATTGACTCAAATAGAATTTATGAAGACCGAACCTAGTTACATTCTTCAACACTCCCTCTTCACTAGGGAGGTATTCATAACTCAATAGCACAAGGTAGATCTCAACTATATGAACTATGAAGAATCTTTAGACACTTGAATGTCATGGACTAGATTCCTGACTAGGGAACTCTATGCATGGGTTAGTCAACAGTTCAGGCACCGCAATGCCATGGACTAGATTCTTGACCAAGGCAATCTATCCAAGCAGGACCTAAGTCATTGGGTTCGTGTTCGTGTTCGAGTTCAATGACGTGGAAATTCGAATAAAGTTTGGCACCTAAAATTTTGCCGATAAAGTTCGACATAAAATTCGACATATAGAAAGTTGAAATATATATATATATATGTATATAAACAATTTTAAGCACGCTGAAAAATAAATATGATGCACATAAATAAATAAGCATGTCAATTTTCAAAGTGCATAATGCACATTGCAAACACATAGGATTATTGCTCAAACATTTACATCATTTTCACATATAAACCATGAAAGCGAGTGCCAAATTGCCAATAAAGAACCAACTTCAGTCTTCCATACATAGTAAACAAGGTGAGAAATTCATCATAGACATTAGCAGTAGCTACTAGCACCCATAAGAATATCAAATTCAACAAAACCATGGGCCATATCAAATTTCATATATTGAAAACAATCTGATAAAAAGTATTCACAATATATAAACTTTAAAGTAGTTTGGCAGTTTTAGAATATTGTTCATGCAAAAAGTAAACTAGAAGTCGAAAACGAGAACACAAGTTTTATTCTTGATGCTCTCGTGGCCCACTTGTGATATCAAAATGTTCTATATTATCAAGAGCAGTAGGGGTTGTGAATCCACTAGATGCCTCAACATCAAATTCATCACTGAATTCCCTGTCAATGTCACTATCATTGTAAAAATTAGCTTCATCCCTTGATGGATTAGGAGCAGGATCGATCCACAGAGTAGAGGAATTGGATGACTCTTTAGCCACATTTTTCAAAGCCAACTGCAAGTTACTACGAACATAAACAAGATCTTCTAATCTTCCAGATAACAATCTATTTCTTTTCTTGGAATGAATGTGGTCAAAGGAACTCCAATTCCTTTCACACGCTGATGCACTTGATCCCTGACTTAAGATACGTATTACAAAAGTTTGGAATTCTGGTGCCCCTGAACCATAAAACTCCCACCATACTGCTAGATCACTTCTGCTCCTATCATACTTTGTTGATTGTGTACCAAATAGCCCTTCTTCTAACCTGTATGCCCTCAACTAACATTTGACCAAACCTGCAATTGTTGGATCTGGATTTAGCTTCTCAATAGCTTGGATAAGTCCATTCATGACTTCTTCATCCCTATGTCTTGATAACCCAAACAATCTAGGGTACAAATAACATGCTGCTGCATTTAATGGACTATGCATCATCTTCCATCTTTGATCAATTACTTCCCATATCTCCTGGTAATCAGCTTTCACATTATTAAAAGCATTTGCAATGGCCTCTTTGCAACGATCAATGCTTTCATAAACAAAACGCATACAAGGTTTGTCACCGTCAACCATGCGGAGCACATTAACAATTGGGCCACATGTTTTATAACCTTGTCTGAATTTCCCCAAAAGCCATTATTGAGCACTATTTGTTCAACATGTTTCCCCTTAGTTTTTTTTGAAAGGGGAGATCTCTCCCACTCAATATTGCAGAAAACAACTCTTAGGCTTGCTTTTGAGGATCCTCAACAAATCTTTTCAGAGTAATATAAAAAGTAGCAAACCTTGTATCACAAAGCCTCAACAACTCTTTAGATGCATTCTTCCTATATATGCTCAAAGTGAGACGATGGTTGATGATGAAGTTTGCAATTATTTTGGCTCTTCGGATTGTCTCATTAACCCAAGGAAATTTGGCTAAATCATGCAACATAAAATCCAAGTAGTGAGCTGCACAAGGGGTCCAATAAATATGATTATTCTTTTCCATAATCATCTTCCCTGCACCAACACAATTTGATGCATTATCTATAATAACATGGACCACATTTTTCTCCCCAACCTCTTGAATTGCTTCATCCAAAATTCCAAAAATAAATTCTGATGTCTTCACCTGATCCATTACATTAACTGCCTTCAAGAAAAGTACCCCTTGAGGACTGTAAACAAGCACATTGATCAATGGGCGATGACACAAATCTGACCAACCATCACTCAAAATTGTGCATCCTATATGCTTCCAAGACTCTTTAATCTCAAACAATTTTTCTGTCACTCTATCTCTTGTTTTCTTTAGCAAAGTGGTCCTTAAAGCTTCAAATTCGGGAGGAACATAGCCCTTCCCAAAATCAATGGCCTTTTTAATTACATTTTTAAAATATGGACTCCTGGCCACATTAAAGGGAATTGAACATGCATAAAAGAATTTTGCAACAACATCATCAACTTCTTGTCTCTCCACAGGTTTCCAGAATTGATTTAATGTTTTGGTTCCACCTATTTTTACTGGAGTAGTACTTGATCCACCAATGGTTGAGATTGAATTAATGGTGTTTGAGGAAGACATGTCAATCTCTCTCTCAATTCGCTGCCTCTTCTTCTCCCTTTTTTCCTTTTCCATCTTTGAAGTGAAATAACTTTTCTCCACTGTGGTTTTTTGTTCATCTGAAATCTTAGTGCAACCTTCAACACCACCTCCACTTCTATTGGTAATACTGAGAAGGTGATCCATTGCTCTAGTTAAAGAGCTAGTGAATTGATGTCCACACAACTGACACAAAAGATTTTTCTTTCTTTTTTGACAAAATTCCATGCTACAGCAGTTGATTTTGGGGGTGCCATTGAAATCTGAAGGTTTTGATTGTTGAAGTAAAGGTTGAACTGTTTGCATTTTTTTTTTAAATTTCCATTTGAGTTAGTTCTAAGTTTTTTGCAGCATGAATTTTTTTGTAGATAGTATTTTTTTTTAAACTGTATAATTTTTTTAAAACTGTAATTTTAAAAAAAAATTGTATATAAACAGTAATTTTTCCGTTCTTTTTTGTAAACATTATTTTTTTTTATATACAGTAAACTTATTTAAAAAGAAAATTGCAGTTGCCAAGCTGGATTCTGTGATTGTAGTCTGCAAGGTTATTGGGCGATGGGCCTGTGGGCAGTGGGCAATGGGAAGTGGGGGCCGGAGTCCGGAATGCTAGAGCAACAGAGGAGCTAGACACTGCAGCAGTGGAGCGACAGGCTGTAGCCTGGGGCTGGACGTTGGAGCGAGAGGCAGTCTGAAAGCTGGAGCGGCAGACTCCAGTGGAGCTGGAGGCTAGAGCCTCGATGCTGGAGCGACAAATTGCAATGGAGCTAGAGCCTAGACGCTGGAGCAGTGGAGCGGCAGGCTGCAGCTTGAAGATTGATGCTCGACACTAGTCACGACAACAGTCACGGACTAGTGTTGGAGCAGTCGTGAGTCGTGACGCTGAAGGCTGGAGCAGTTGCGGAGGAGGTAGTCGTGGAGGAGCAACGTCATCGCCGAGGAGCAACTGTAGAGGAGCAACATCGTCGCCGAGGAGGAGCGTCGTTGCGAGAGCTATGGTTGCGAGAGGCTGAGACTTGAGAGCAATGGTTGCAACTTGTGAGAGGGTGAGAGCATGCCGATGGTGAGACAGACATTGTCTGTCTGGCTTTTTAGCCTCAAAACAAAACAAAATTAAACCCTCCCGCCGAACGTAATCATTTTTTCACGATTTTTAAACGATTTTTTAAAAAAATTCGTTCAAGTTCGCCATTTTGTTCGGGTTCGAGTTCGGCAAACAGGTTCGAGTTCGTGTTCGAGATTAAGTTCGGTGAACTTATCAAATTTGTTTGGCGTTGCTTTAAGTTCATCGAATTTCGAACTTCAACGATAAAATTCGCCGAACCCATTGACTTAGAGTGGGACTAAGACGGACTAAAGCTTTCAGCCTCTTTAGGTACCATCAAGCTTACTTACTAACCATCAACCCAAGGAACTAGGTGCACATCCTCCCAACCAGACATCAACACAAAGTGCTAGCCCGATGTCTTTCTAGGCAGTGCTTCACTCACAAAGCCTCATCACACCTTGATCCAATAGATCAAGGACAACCAATCTCTCCCAATCAAATTAATTGGTAATCAACATACTATCAAATCCTTCGAGTGATTCACCTGTGTAAACACAAGCCCCAATCATAAAAAATTTCAATTGTATAATCAAAACAAATCTACGGGGTTTCGATGTTGCTCTTTAGCTAATTTCAGTGGGACTATCAGTCAAATCTTCGAAAGAAGATTCCTCATACACTTTCCTTTACTACTTTTCTTGTAGCAACATATTATTCAATCGGATCCTGCTTTTCTTCTTATAGCAGTACCAAAGCATTCTCCAAACATGACTATGATTCTTACTCATGGTCTACACTAAGACTTACGGTTGTTAGTCCTGGTCTAGTGAATCACACATGAAGTAGAGAACCATAACCATTTATTCTTTTATCCAGACTCCCTCTTAATCTAGGGAGATCAAATTCTTCCTTAGGTGTTGGAGAATCTTTCATGGCTTCCGTCCTTTTCATCATACATATTAGCTTCGCATCTTCATGATGTACCTGCACAACTTTAGGTAGAAAGTACAACTAAAACTATAGAAGCATAAATTTAGCCATATCAAAGTTACGAAAACATTTTCAACTTCATACATATCAGATTCCCAGACAAGAGACATATATTCTTCAACATTTTGCATGGGACTTTTATCATAAACCCTAGACTACTTCACAATGTCCTTTTTCCTATCAAGGGTTTCAATGTTTCTTTCAAAGGTATAATATAACTTGCTACAACATTTAGTAAACCTAGAATCAATATTGATCTACAAGATATCTAACAACCTTTAGAATTTACATGTTAGAATTTCCACTAGGGATTCATACAAATCCTACATTTCATAAAAGAGTTAATCAAGATTAATCACATTTCAAACATTATCATGATCAACTTTCACTAGAGTTAGTTGCATACCTTATATTTCAAATCAATTATCATATCATGAAGAACTTCTACTAGGGTTTAATGTAAATCCTAAAATACAATAAACACATCATGAGTAACTTCCGCTAGGGTTCGATGTAAACCCTAGATTTTCCATTTATAAATTCTCAGTACGCATTATATAGATTTAAATGAACATACATACTAGTGAATTTTAATCATTACTAGGATTTATTTATAGATCCTAGACTTTTCAATCATCATCCTAGATCTTTCAAACTTTCACTAAGGTTTGTTTCCAAAACCCAATCTAATCTGGGCCGTTGATTCATCAATGAGAAGATTATAAAAGAAGGCTTGAGGGTCATTTGGAAGTAAGTCGGGCAAACATTCAACAACCCAAGGGAAGTCAATTCTGAATAAAGAGAATTCGATTTCAGAGAGAGATTTGTAGGGCAGAGGAAGTAGAGGGCATCAACAATGTCAGGGCTCAAGGAAAGAAGGACACAGAAGGGCAGAGAGGCAACACTCAGGAGCAACGCAGAGTCCTCACACATTACTATCATAGTCACACGCTGGCTCTGCGTAGAGAGATATGCAAGAGTGACGCAGGGAGCGCTAGTGAGTCCCTCAAGTGTCGGAAATTCTTTGGAGGTCCAGAGAAAATTTGTCTCAGGTGTATCTCAAGAAGTTGAGATTTTGAGTGTTTGGGTAGCATTAGATGTGCTCTAGCTCCCAAATTTTGTGGAGGAACTAGAGTACATCAGATCTCCAAGACCCACAAAAGGATTTGGGAAATTCCATCTAGTTTGGGAGAAAATTAATTAATTAATATTTTTAATTAAGGACTCTAAGTCTAACTTAGGAAAATTAAAATATTAAAGGTAGTTCATTAAAACATATGATGGAATTGACTTAAGTCACACGGATCAAGCTTTCTTTTAATCTGAGCCATCGATTCAAGATCTGATCATGGCCATTGGTTTCCCAATGAGAAAGTATAAAGGAAAGGCTTGGGGTTAGTTGGAGAACACACACATAGAGGTAGAGCATGGAGACTAAGCTGAAATTCCAGGGCGGGTTTGCTAAGAATTTTTCAGAAGTGTTTTAACTATAGAGAGGGGTAGTATTGGCAAAGGGGATGGTTTGAACTCAGTGCTAAGAATTAGCAAGAGGTAGAGAGCAACAACCAGAGGCAACGCACAAAAGCAGAGGCAACAATAGCAGTTACGCAGCAGCGCAAAGAACAGCTTCAGCTACGCAGGTGCTACGCAGGCCCAGAAAAGGCAAAACTGGGCAACAGGGGACCCTCCAAGGTTACGCAGAGACCCTTCTATGGCAGCGTAGGGTCTGCGTTACCCATTTTGGGGTTACACAACCCTCTCCAGGTCAGCGCAGCGGCACGCAGAGACTGACAGGGTTGACGCAGGGGCTTTAGGGGCAGCGTTGGGGTTTCTAGGGCCAGAAATTGGCTGAGTCTTGTAAATCTCGTTTGAGGGTGTGGATTAGTCAACCTTTTGGTCTCAGAACAGTAGGTTAGCTGCATATCTATATTTTTCTCTGTTGGGTTAACCAGTAAGGTGCCTAGATTTGCCGTATTTAGAAACTACATAATAATATAAACCGTCCAACAACCAGAAGACCGGTTTTCCCGCATTGGGTTTTTCCGGGGACAGTGGTCCAGAAAATCTTGTGTGTCACTTTGTCTATGTGTGCATGTATTTCTGTTTTAGATCTGAATTGGTGAAAGACTGCTATGTGTTTACTTCAACGTTAATCTGAATATTTCAGCATTAATAACTTGTTTAAGTAGGAGAAGTATAACCGGATCTAACAGTAGAATTTCTGCATAAAGTAACATTCAAAAATTTTCACAAGTGTTTCAGTTATTTCTGCCAGTCTTTTCTTGTAATTCTTGTAAAGAATTCCCGCTGAAGATTAATATATAAACCCTCATCTGCTGCACCGGTTTTCCCACATTGGATTTTTCCGGTTAAAATTGTCCAAAAAATGACTGTGTCATTGTGATTGGTTCTTATTCTTGCATTTTATTGTTCTTTTCTGTATACGTACTTAACTGATAACTGTAGTAGTGTTTATTTCGAAATTTGCTGTAAGGGTTTTGTAAATAAGTTATTGTGGAAATAAGTAGGAGAAATAAATCTATAACTGCAATAGAAATTCAAAATTGAATTTTTCACATGGTATTAGAGCTGAGTTGAGTAACAGGATTGGAGACTCTGCATTGGAACGAAGTCTAGAAGCTGCCGCAACATCAACTCGAAAGGGTTCACGCAGCTCTCCAAAGAAAAGGGAAAGCATGGAAGAACAGAGGGATCACGACATCTTTGTGTTGGCCTCCAGACTGGAAGAAGAATTTTCTTGCGTATCAAGCTCGGCTTCTCCTGAAGTCTGGTATATTGATAATGGATCTTCTACACATGATGGGAGTACGAGCATGCTTCTCAAGCTGCGAGGAAGAGCAGATGAATTTTCAGATCACCATGGGAAATAAGGCAAAGTGTACCCCTGTTGGGAGAGGTACCGTAGTGTTTCAAACTGAAGTTGGAAATAAGCTTCGAGCCACCAATGTGTTGCATGTGCCTGGTTTGAGGATGAACTTACTCTCAGTGTCTCAGCTACAAAACAAGGGCTATGACATCTACTTCATTGGCAAAAGAGTATATGTAAACACCCAAGTTGGAAGAAGGCACAAATCGGAGTTAGGAGCAATAAATTGTATAAGTTATGGCTCGAACCTCCAATGGCACTAATAGGCAGCTGTGATGAGAACGATTTGAATGAGCTATGGCACAGGAGAATGAGGCACTTACCCCATGGGTCTTTGAGAATTCTCAAGAAGATCGTCACAGGAGTTCCAGATTTGAGCACCAAACGAGATGACATTTGTAGAGGGTGCGTACTAGGGTAGTACACTAAGGAAGCCTACCCCAGAAGCAGAAATAGGGCTAAGAGTGTGTTAGGAAGGTGACGAAATACTCAACAGTAGAAGGGTGAGATCTTCCTTGGTCAAGGGAGATATGCTACAGAAATCTTGAAGAGGTTCAAGATGGAAGAATGTAGACCCATGGCTACACCAATGATCACCAACTGGAAGAAGATTGATATTTCTAAAGATGATGAGGCTGATCCTACCTTGTATAGGCAGCTCATAGGGTATCGGATGTATCTGGTCAACACTAGGCCAGACGTATGTTATGTTGTCAACACCCTCAGTCAGTTCATGGTGGAACCAAGGAGGGCACATTAGGCAACAACCAAGAATGTTCTCAAATATCTGCAGGGAACAATCGAGCTTGGATTGAGATACACCCGAGGTAATGACATCAGATTGAGTGGGTTCACTGATGCAGATTGGGCTGGCAGCCCAGTAGATCGGAAAAGTACCAGTGGGTACTGCTTCAATGTTGGATCAGGAATGACTTCTTGGTGTCATAGGAAACATAAATCCGTGGCTCTGAGCTCAGCTGAGGCGAAATATATGGTAGCAAGCACTACTTCGTGTGAGGCCTTATGGCTTAGGAAGCTGCTTGTGAATCTACTCAAGGAAAATATGGAAGCAACCAACATTCTATGTGATAATCAGAGTTGCATCAAGCTCTCTGAAAATCTCGTGTTCCATGATCGATCGAAGCACATTGACTTCAGGTGTCATTTTATTAGAGTCTGTGTCCAGTGGGGAGTTGTACAGTTGTAGTACACTCCGACAGGAGAACAGGTGGCAGACATCCTCACTTAAGCTCTGGGAAAGACAAAGTTTGTCTACTTCAGAGAGAAGATGGGGATGATCAAGAATCCATTTCAGTAGCAGAAATGGACATATGCAGAATTGAGAGGGAGCTACAGTATAGATGAGGTAGTGACAGTGGCAGTGTCATGGGCAGCAGGGCAACAGATGAGGGGCAACAACAACCAAGCATTAGCAGCGCAAAGGATGCTTCAGGGTCAGAGCAGTATGCAATAGGCAAATTGCTAGAACAATGTACTCGCTAAGAGGGATTGTTGATTTTTGTAGCATCGGAAAGTGATCTAAGTCTCAAATTTGGTGAGGAGGCTTAGACTCTAGTATTCCAAAGAACCCTGAAACCATTTGTCAAAATTCCACTCGGTTCATGTTTTATTAAAATAATTAATTATTTTAATGGAGACCCTAAGTCTAAAGTTAGGAAAATTAAATAATTAATGGGTATTAATAAAACAGAGTGTCAATCTTCTAGAGAACGAAGATCAAGTCAAGTTTTAATCTTAGCCATTGATTAGACTTCGAATCTGGGTTGTTGATTCATCAATGAGAAGATTATAAAAGAATGCTTGAGGGTCATTTGGAATGTAAGCTGGGAAAGCATTCAACAACCCGAGGGAAGTCGATTCTGAAGAAAGAGAATTCGATTTCAGAGGGAGATTTGCAGGGTGGAGGAAGCAGAGGGCAGCATCAATGTCAGGGTTCAAGGAAAGAAGGACGCAAAAGGGCAGAGAGGCAGCACTCAAGAGCCTCACGCAGTAGTGACGTAGTCTCATGCTGGCTCTACGCAAAGAGGTATGCAGGAGTGACGCAGAGTGACGCAGGGAGGGCCAATGAGTCCCTCGAGTGTTGGAAATTCTCCGGAGGTCCAGAGAAAATTTATCTCGGGTGTATCTCAAGAAGTTTCTCAGTTATTTCTGCCAATGCTTTCTTGTAAAGAATTCCTGCTGAAGATTAATATATAAACCCTCATCTGCTTCACCAGTTTTCCCAAATTGGGTTTTTCCGGGGACAATTGTCCAAAAAATAACTGTCATTATGATTGGTTCTTATGCTTGCATTTTACTATTCTTTTCTCTATATGTACTTGAGTGATAACTGCAGTAGTGTTTATTTAGAAATTTGATGTAAGGGTTTTGTAAATAACTTATTGTGGAAATAAGTAGGAGAAATAAATCTATAACTGCAGTAGAAATTCAGAATTGATTTTTTTACAAACTCCAAGATAAAATGCTATATTGGGACAGAGTAAATCGTCAATTCTTAAACCAAAGCAGAACTGCATCTATGACCTGTGCCAGAATAAGGAAAAAGAGCGTCTAGGTAGGGTGGGATCAACTCCACCGAAACTAGACAAAAGATTAGATAGGGTGAGATCACCTCCACCAAAGCTAATAAAAAAGAAGGGGTTTTAAACTCTGAGAGCCTCAACTCAAGAAAATAGAGATATCCAATCCAAATTGATGATCCAAAATGATCCCTTCTCTCTCTATTTATAGATTCCCTCATGGGGTTTCTCAATTGTGAGGGGTTGTAAGTACAACCCCCAATTTGGGCTTCTTTTCCCCAGCTGACCCAAAATTAACCCTATGTTGCCCCAAACATTGGATAATTGGGTTTTCCCCTTTATCAAGACTATATCCTACGAGTTTGGATAGATCATAGGCTATGTCGGAAAATTGGGTGGCATAGGGATTGTTACCCTTGAAGGGGCAATAGTGCCTTCATTACATTTAATTACATTAGGCATATTAAGTTGAGTTAGAATGGCAAGTTGCAGACTGCAGTGATACATATGCTTCCTTTTTTCCTGAAATTTTTAGTACAGGTAAGTTCAAATCTGCAAGTTTTGTTATTCTTGTTGCTGTTGAAAGGTTTGTATGAAATATATTTTGTTCTGTCAATATTCCTCTTCATTATTATAATTCATGGTTGTGTCGTACCTTGCAGGTAGCGATTGCAGAGCCACTCTCACGAATACATTCTGAATTTCCAGACCTTTCTATTGGTATGTTTCTTCTTACATCTTTAGTGATAATGATGTTTAATCTCACAATGGTCTAAAAATCTTTAGTCTCTGAAAGAATGGAACTTGGTGTAAAAATTAATTGAGAAATTCAAAATTTTTCTGTTAGGTATGATTCTCCTTGGAACGAAGTCAAGCTTGAAGATTGTCTGACATGATTTCTCGTCCTATTGTTGTATTGCTGTTTTTGTTTGCTTTCATGATCAACTATGGCCTTCTATTGCAGGGTGCTATCGTGAATCGCGGATAGCATTTCATGCCAGTATGCCAAACCAGCGAAATCAACCAACTGTAGTTGTAACAGTTGTTGGCAAGGTATTTTTGGAGATAATAGTATGTTTAGTTCTTTGCCCAACTATGTTTATCCTTTGGTTTCTTCTGAGCGAAAGCCCTTCCTATGCTATTGTTATTTATTATCAATTCTACTGTGCCTCTAATTAAATTTGCACGAAGTTGGGTAAGATAGAATTCTTTTGTCAAAGGAAAGAAGATAGGCAAGATAGAATTCTTTTGTCACAGGAAATTAATTTATATATGGATCTTTTAAAGTTCTGCTATGACTCGACTCCCCACATGGTAATATTTGAACTCAAAAAGAGTTGAGAGATGTCAAAGGAGTTTGAAGCTACATTATGACCTCTGTCCATGTAAAACAAAGAACTTGATCCTTGTTTGCCTGTTCTCCCTCCTCTCCATGTACCCCACTCCATTGTCTGTCCATGTAAAACAAAGAACTTGATCCTTGTTTGCCCGTTCTCCCTCCTCTCCATGTACCCAACTCCAGTGTCTGTCCATGTAAAACAAAGAACCTGATCCTTGTTTGCCCGTTCTCCCTCCTCTCCATGTGCCCCACTCCAGTTTACTAATGTGTTCTAGTTATGCCAGAATTTCTGCTATGGTGTCAGCATATCTTCTCATTGTTTTCTAGTTGAATGCCTAGCCCTTCCAAGTATTGATGAACTTCCCGTTTCATTGCTGTTACCACGGCATAATTTCTTTTTGAAAAATACATCAAATATAATACAGTAAAAAATTTACAACAACAAGTCAAAATAGTGGAAGGGTATATACAACGGAACTGATATTATCATCCTCAAAGCTACTAAGAAAGAAATAAAATGACAGAGAAAAGGAATTCTAGCTAGGGTGAGATCACCTCCCACTGAAACTAGACAGGGGATTAGCTAGGGTGGGATCACCTCCATCAAAACTAATCAAGAAGAAGGGGTCTTAAAACCCTCAGAGCCTCGGGCTTTAGAGAAAACAGAGATAATCCAATCCAATTCGATGATGACAAAATGTTTCCAACTCTCTCCTTATGGCATTTTCTTCTCCCTAATCTAATGAGAGGGGTTGATTTGCAACCCCCAATTTGGGTTTTTTGCCCCAGCTACCCCAAAATATACCCAATGTTGCCCCAAAATATCGGCTAATGGGTTTTCCTCCTTTTGTCAAGACTATAACGTACAGGGTTGGATAGGCTAGTATGCCTTCCCTTGGTGATTCATCAACAGGGAACATTACACAGGGAGGAGGGAGTAGCTTCCTCAATCACCTCAGCATGGGTTTTGCATTTGGCATGAATTAGATGAAACTCCCAAATTTAGTTTATGCTAATGTTACTTGATTATTTAGTGCATTAACTATGTTGTCTGGATGATTAATTTTATAATTTCTGTGAGTATAACAATCTAATTGAGTCAACCTGTATAAAACCTGGCAATCCATGTACAATGTTATCAAATTTTAAAGATCTTGGTTGTGGTAATATAGGCTAGATTTTAGAGTCCTTGTTTTTCTGGCATGATAAAGGATATTTCTGTACTCTGATATCTTTACAACATTTTGCGCAGAATTCATTGAGAGTAGAGTCTGCTGTGGACAAGCTCTACAAGGCCTTTCCTAAGGGGACATTTTCTGAGATTCAAAGTGATTGAGTAGTCCTTATGTTGTCTTAATGATAGTTACTTTGGATGGGTACAGGAATTCATTATATGAAAAAATAGCGACATTGTAGCCTTTGCACCCGAGGGTGAAAAGTGGCATATATGCACTCTTTCAATTGATTATTAGCTAATATTGGACTCAACAAAATGCGGTTGGGTCTGGAGGATAGGTTTCTTTTCGAGTAGCTATGTTGTCATTTTGGGCTTTTCTTCTGAAATCAAGCAATGGAGAAACTGAATTGGAAGATCAGTATAAAATTTATATGTTCTCCAAGATATTCATTATCTTCCAGAGCATTGTTTCTAAATATTGGATGCATCCTCCTTTATCTTGAAACTGATGTATGAAAAAAACTAATCCAATTCCGGTGCTTCAATTTACCATGAAGAATATCTATTATGTGGGGTTTTACTTGTGTACATGGAAGAAGAGGAGACTTTCTTCATTTCTTCTTACTTGAATAACTACTCCAGAGGTTGCAGCTGTAAGGCTTCTCTTTTTACATGGGTGATCTTATGTGTGTTAGACATCGTTTGTATTAAATGCAATTCATGATAAATCCTCTCCCACTAAAAGAAAATAAAATGTTCACCTGAAACAAAATAGAGCCCAAAGAGATTAGCTCAGAAATAACATTATCATGAATTTTTTTCCATGGTTAATTCTATACAGGTGACAATCACCTCATAAATCATAAACTTGCAGTGGAGAATTGATATTTATGCATGTATCTTCTTGTTTAAGAAGGAAGACGTTGGCATCTTTGTCTGCGTTATAAATGGCATATTTTTATTGAGATATCATATGGAAGGGGGCTATGAGATCTGTTTACTGTTGAAATGAGCCGAATATAAATGCAGTCAGCCCATGTGCTCCAGTTCTGGTGATCCAAAGCTGAATCAGGGAATTGGGTAGAATGGAAATGGAAATTCAGTTTCAGGAGTTGGTGAAGCCATCTTTTTCAAAATGTGACAAGGAATATACATCTTAGAATATAGGTTTTCAAAGTTTAATAACATATTGTGCAAACTATATATTACTGAACTGCTACAAGCAAGCTGATGCAGCCTAGAAATTAGCTAGAAAATTACCAGCAGTAATCTGAATAGTAGTTTGTATTATGTAATATCCATTTACAGAAAATAACTTAACCCAGAATTTCACCGTAAAATCGACATTTTATTAACAGAAAATTTCCATTTAAAAATTAAACAAATAGAACACTGCAATCCATTAACCATGAATTCATGACATGAGACAGAAATTAGGCCTGAGGCCAGGGCAAAACCCAGAAGGGGAAAAACCCATAAATTCTTCCTTATGAGAGAGAGAGAGAGAGATTCATTAATACATCTGAAAAACCATCAAGATAATAGCCAAATCAATACCCAAGAACAAGATGAAATCCAAAAACCTCCTGAAATTTCGGCCCTCCTTTTGAAATTCACTGGAACAGGGACAGACAAGACAAATTCAATTTACCAAATGAGGAGGAAGGATCTCCTTTAAATACGGTTGAAAGGGGGGTCGAATGGGTGTTTCTTGGGGGCCAGCTGACCTTAAATAACATGAGATTGACTTGAAATATTTTAGGAGGCAAAATTAAAATTAAAATTTTTCATTTCTTCACATATTCTCCAACAGTTATCAGAATTTAGTAGTATAAATAACATTAACAGACTTTTCATGTGAAATACATGAAAATTGTTCAGTGTGCTGGGCATAAAAAATATGAAACTACCAAATATGCTCAGAAATTGTTTCAAAGTGTATATAAAAAAGTTGTGCAAAGCAAATTTGGAACACTTTATCAAAGGTTCATCTATTCAAGACAGAGATCCAAATTCCATTTTCTTAAAGGAGAACTATTAGATCCTTAGAACCAAACTAACAACATGGCACAGTGACACATTACCAACAAAAGTTTACCCCTTGTGTTCTTATGTTGGGAAGGCCCAATGCTACTTGATCCCTTGGTAATGTGCAAATTCCCCCTGCCACCAAAGGGAGTCCTTTTGCACCTCCCATGCTTGCTCTAAAAGAAAGCTTCTAGGAACCATTTGTATGATGCGTGGCAAGGGAACAAAGATGATCAACTTATCATATTTCTTGCAAGAAAGATTACTCAAAGTCTGAATGTTCTCAAATTCAGTGAGTGAAATCTGCACATCAAAAGGGATTCCTGTTGAAAAGTGTAACTAGGATTGGTCTTCATATTGACTATGTAATTATGTATTTATGTAAAGAAGAAGACGTATAATAAAATGTATTTTTGTTGTACTTGCTTCATGGGTTTCATGAGCAAGATTTTATTATAGGACAATAGACTTCTTCTTGATGTCTATTAGGAATTGTCTTTTAGGTATAAATGTAATTAAGAGTCAATGTACATGAAGAGTCTAGATGCTCCAAGATCTTGTCATGATATCATGAAGAAATGACTCCTGAATGATGTTCAAAGATATCCACATTAACACTGGATTAGATGCTCTCCATGTCTGCTTATATACAGTGATGAAGTCGGCTCTCAAACATGTTGGAGGGTCGGCCTAAAAGCAGAGTACTGAGCACTATATATAGTGATGTGTTGCGGCTCTTTTGAAAATAGAATTGCAGATACCTCTGAAGTAATTATAGCGTGAAGAAGTCTGGGATAATTGCGAGTGAAAGGCATAGTTTAAATATAAGGTGCGGATCTGTGTTTTGGGTATAATTTTTGATATAGTGAATGCAGATCAATGAGAAGAGGCTGCAGTCCAGATTACAGTCAAATCTGTGATGAATACACCAAGCAGAATAGAGTCTGTGCCTTGTGTGTTGTAAGGATTGTGACCAGTTTGAAGAGAATGATCAATTACATGATATTCTGCATGGTAATAAGGTTGATGAGCAGTCCAAGTGTTATGATAAGAAAACTCTGAATTTCAGTACGAGAAAGAGGAAGGTAAATCTGTGATTTACTTTCCTAATCACAATTTATAAAAGAAAGTAATATATCTCCAGTAAATAAAGATTCAAGGATATGTGAAGCAAAAGATAAGATCTCGAATATCTTAACTGAATAAGCAAGAAGGAGCGTTTGAAGATAAACTTAGAGACCGAGTTCTTTAGTGTTGGTGCAGGAAAGAAGGATAAGCGTTGGAGGCCGACAAAGAAGAAGTGACAAGGTCTTGGAGGCATATATAAGTCAAGGGTCTGAGTCTTGGTCATGGTACTTGTCATTTGAAAATCTATAAGAAGAATTTATCGTGGGTTTTCCTCTCCAAAAGGGAGAGGTTTTGCCCTAGCTAAAAGAGCCTAAATTTGCGTCTCTTGTATTTTGGTAATTGACTTGATGAAAGACTAAATAAGCTAAGAAGAGAAGACATAAGTAAATTAAGTAAGCTCACAAGTAATTATCAAGAAGATAATTTGAATTAATCACCGGCCCTCCAAATTCTCAACATGGAATCACAGCTAAGGTGCTAAAAGGACAAAGGCTACTTAGCAAGGAGGCACTTGAGGAAGCAAGAATCAAAGTCAAGGTCAAAGTTTACGTTAAAAAGTCAAATCAATTTACAAGGAAGATTCTCAAACTATTTCAAGAAAGGTCTTCAATCCCATTCAAAAGATCAACTCATCAAGAAAATAATCTTAGCTATCAAAGATTTATATTCAAGACAATGTTAGAATGGAAATCACAGCTAAGGTGCTAAAAGGACAAGGGCTACTTAGCAAGGAGGCACTTAAGGAAGCAAGAATCAAAGTCAAGGTCAAAGTTTGCGTTAAAAAGTCAAATCAATTTACAAGGAAGATTTTCAAACTATTTCAAAAAAGTTCTTCAATCTCATTCAAAGGATCAACTCATCAAGAAAATGTTAGAAGAAATGTCATCTCTTGAAGACATCCTTTATCATCTGGGATCCAAGAACATCTACATTGGAGAATTCAATCTAAGAAGAAGCTCTTGACTTCATCATCATCAAGGAAGCTGCAAGTCAAGTAAGTAGCTATGACATTATCTAAATCTGTTAAGATGACTAATTGTAAAGAGAGCAACAAATTGGTTGGGTCAGCAAACTTTAGTGTATGGAAGAAAATGCCAAATTTGAATCTAATTGAAGACGAAGCTGTGGACTACATCGAAGGATCTAAAAATCAACCCCCAAAAGAAGATGCTCCAACTCATGCCAAGTACATGAAAGGAGAAATCAAAGCCTAGAGGATTCTCATAGAATCCATTAAGGACTCTCTCATTCCCTATGTATCAAAACTAAAGTCTGCAAAAGAAATATATGAGAAAATGGTGGAGCTATTCTCTGTGGGTACTGCAGGAGAAGCAATCTCTCTGAGACAAGAACTATACAAAATGAAATTGTCAAGAGAAGAAGGAATCACTTCATACTTTATGAGGATTTCTGAAATAAGAGATCAACTGTAGGAATTGGGAGAAGCAATGTCTGATACTGAGATGACTATAGTGGTGCTGAATGCTCTATCAAAAGAATGGGGAAACTCCACTTCAAGTTTATACGGGAAGAAAGAAGCAACACCATTCCACGATTTATGGTATCTATGTAAAATATAGGAAACAAGATTAAAAGCCAAAGCTGATACAGGATCAAGTGAAGGGAATCAAGTCTTTGCAGCCATATGCAGGAAGAAAGGAAAATTCGAAAAATATGGTCCTCAGAATAAAAGAAGAAATATGGACAAAGTACGATGCTTTGGATGTAATGATCTTGGGCATTATAAAAGAGATTGTCTTATGTCTGGAAAGGACAAGAGGAAAAAGGAAGAAGCCCATGTCACAGATGAAAGGGAAGAACTTGATGGTAAGAAATCTAAGAAAGAAGAAGCGATATATCTTTATTATGATTGAGATCATCTTCTTCTTTAAGTGATTTCCATTGGTTGTAAAATAGTATGATTGGAGCTCTTGGTGAAATAGCTCCTGGAAAACGTCACTAATAACAACATTGATGAAAGGTAGTCATCAAGATCAAGGGTCATCATGGAAACAGGTGCTGGCATTTTCTAATGGAATTCTCTATGCATTCACTGATTAGAAAGAAAGCAGGAAAGTTTTCATCGAGAATTCTATGCTACAAAATTCTTGGAATAGGATGTGATGACATATTGATGAAGCAGGTGAAGGGAATGAAGATCTTCATTCTAGTAAAATTGCTACAGGATGACTCAAAGGAAAAAGGTGTGAGGTATATATATATATATCTATATGCTGACACTGGATGCTATGAAGTCATGTAATATGGTTACAGGTAATGAACTTTTATATTTAGAAGTATGATCTCTCATGGTGCACAAACATATGAAATCAACATAATATATCCTCATATGAATATGAGGTGGTTGTATATGAACAAGGAACTGGAAATTGGAAGTTCCTGGGAATGAAGATGTGTAGAAAGGAAGAGATCATGAAGTGCAACCATGTCAAGAGGCAACTATCATCTGGAAGCCAAGAAGATGTGACTAGAATATCTCCTGGGAGGATATGTAGACTCTCATAGAAGTCTGGTAAAGAAGAAGACCCTTGACAAGACATATCATTAGGAGATGTGTCAATTTGAATAGAGGATGCCGATGCCTACAAGAAGATGTCATGGTGAAAGATCATCATTGAGGTAACTTTCGTTTTTAAAAGTTCATACGTATATGTTTATCTGGATGAATTTGTGCAGGGTCACCAATCATGTGAAAGGATGTAAGATCCTTGGAGATGGTTCGAAAGAAAGTAGTAAGGCGTAAAAGTGGACCAGACAAGGACGTCAGATAAATCACTTTCTGATAGCTGACATGACTCGTGGATGAAAGTGATGGATGATCTGTGCCTTATGAAACCAAAGGTTGAAGATTTCTCAATATCAAAATCCATGATATCGAGGGGAGGAATTCTTCATGAGTAGTTGGGTGTCACCATTGCTGCTGCAGGTCCTTGGTTGAGAGGGAGCCTGGTGATAAGTTTCTTGATTCGAAGAAACTTGAAGTATGTCCTCCTAAGTTAAGATGGAGTGACGTATATGATTCTCTAATGCATGTGTTATGCACTCGACTACGACTAACAACCGTAAGTCTCAATGTATGCCATGTGGAGAGAATGGATAGACACATCATTCTGGTCTTCACTTGGCAAGACAGAATGGAGGATTGGGTAATCATTTGGCATTCAATACACTTTGAGAATGTAATAGGGCATTCAAGACGAGTAGTCGGGGACCAATATTCTTTGAGGGCTAGCTACCCAAGAGAAGAATAGTCCAAGAAGGTCATACTTTGGGAACACCTAGGTGGAGTATGTACCTTGGAGCGACAATGACTATGGTGTCTATAAGTCACGTGTCTTGCCAACATTTTAGTCCATTGTCTCATTGAGAAATGGGGTTGTTAGTCAATGCCTTGCATTAGGACAATGCTGGTTGATATGATGCTATATAGATGTGATTACCAATCTAATTCTTCTTATGAGATTCTTCAGTTTGAAAGTGACCATGTACCTATATGAATACCTCCCTAGTTAAAAGGGAGTGTTGAAAAGTGTAACTAGGATCGGTCTTCATATTGACTATGTAATTATGTATTTATGTAAAGAAGAAGATAAAGATAATAAAATGTATTTTTGTTGTACTTGCTTCATGGGTTTCGTGAGTAAGATTTTATTGTAGGACAATAGACTTCTTCTTGATGTCTATGTAGGAATTTACGGGGTAAGTTCCTTAGATCAAACACCAAAGGTCACTGCTCACAAAAAGATCACAAATTAGTACACCAGTATTTGACGTGGTTAAAACCCTCAAAGAGGGAAACAATCCATAGCCTGAGGTACCGCGGCCACTTCAGGCAATTTATTAATATAAAAAAGAAAATTTACATCAGTTTCTCTCATAAACGGTTACCAGACAAATGACTCTCCATGTTCTTTAAATAGAGATCATGGACCAATCGAGTGTTAAGCCACGGATTAAGTGTCGGTAATACCGAGGAGAGAGTGAACTGTCGGTTCACTACATATCGTGACCGTCAGATTATAAGTTACAAATGTACAGAGTAAAAAAACACACTTTACCAAACTCTACACTAGACCAAGTTATACTTAACTATTTCTTATGTGTCGGAATATCCTAACATCCCCCCTTAAGAACAACTTGGGATAGGAGAAGGAAGGAGGCATTAGAGCCTATCCCCCCTTAATGATAACTATCTTGAACTCCAAGCATAGATCGAAGTTTGGTAAACTTCGCTTTTGTGAGATCCTTTGTAAAGATATCAGCAACTTGATCATTGGTTGAACAATACTACACTTCAAGAACACGGTCATGAATGAGCTTTCTGATGAAGTGTATATGAAGCTCGATGGTTTCATACACTGAGGCTGAACTGGATCTTTGCATAGTTGAATGGCACTTTGATTATCACACCAAAGTGTAGTTGGATGTTGCTGATGAAGACCAAATTCAGACAGGATCTGACGAAGCCACATGGCTTCCTTACTAGCTTCAACTACACCACGATACTCTGCGTCTGCTGAAGAAAGCGAGATGGCACTTTGTTTCTTACAAGACCGTGTAATAGGTCCTGAACCAAGAGTGAATACATATCCTGCAGTAGACTTTCGATCAGCAGGGTCACTAGCCCAATCAGAATCAATGAAACCAATCAACAATGGAGATGATCTTGCACTGTAATGAATCTCGAACTGAACTTTACCTCGAATATATCAAATTATTCTTTTAGCTGCTTTCTAGTGACTTTCATGAGGTTGGTGCATAAACCGAGCAACAAGACCAACAGAAAAGGAAAGGTCAGGATGAGTATGGGTTAGATACAAAAGTTTACCAACAAGTTGATAGTATAAGGTAACATCAACTTCAGGGGTAGTACAAGTCATTGAAAGCTTGACTACAAACTGAAAGGAAGAAGGGGTTGGCTTATAGTCTTCCATGTGAAAGTGGCGTAGAAAATCACATGCATGCTTGGACTGAGAAATGGTAATACCTTCTTTGGATTGCAATACTTGAAGACCAAGGAAATAATGCAAGTGTCCTAAGTCTATCATTTCAATCTTCTTTTTGAGGCTAGAATTCACATGGTTTATATGGTTGGGATCACTACTAGTAAGGATAAGATCATCAACATAAAGAACAAGGATGATGGATACTTACCCACTTTCTTGGTGTAGACAGTGTTGTCAGAATGACACCTAGAAAAGCCATTATCTAAGAGAAATCTATCCATTTTGGCATACCAAGCTCGAGGAGCTTGTTTGAGACAATAGAGAGACTTCCTAAGGCGACAAACAAGGCTATAGTCGTTTTGGATAAAGTCAGGGGGTTATTCCATGTAGATTTCTTCATGCAAATCTCCATGTAAGAAGGTAGATTTAACATCCATCTGATGGACTTCCCATTTAAAGGAGGCAACAAGGGAAAGGACAAGGCGGATAGAATTCATTTTGGCAACAGTGGAGAAGGTTTCAGCATAGTCAAGCCTTCAACTTGTGAAAATCCTTTAGCAACAAGACGAGCTTTATGTCTATCGACTTTTCCATCTGGTCCAAACTTTGTTTTGTAAACCCATTCGCATTTGACAAGTTTTCTTCCCTTTGGAGGAGGAACAAGATCCCAAGTATCGTTTGCCAATAAGGAACGATATTATTCATTCATAGCTTCATCCCAATCTAGATGACCTAAAGCTTCTTCAAAGGGTGTCTGGATTAGGATTTTTGGGAACTTGAGCCAATAAGAAAGATGCTCTTTCGAACAGAGAACATTTATGACGTCGATCTGTAGGTTCACCTGCAAGAGAACCTGCGGCATCCTGAGTAGAGCAGACCCATCTTGGAAGCTGTGGAGCTGAAGGAATCTCTTCAAGAGGTGGAGGAGGATTTTCATCCTCGCTGCCATCATCTAAACTAGAAGGAATGCTATCAAAAATAGAAGAGATAAAAATACGTAGCACATATGGGAATCAGGCTCGAAAGCTAAAGGTGGCACACCCGTTGAACTAGGCTCGCAGGTCGATATATTTTCATCAAAATTTACATCTCTTCTAATGATTATATTTTTGGATTTGGTTGAAGAAGTTTATATCCTTTGACATCTTCAGAATATCCAACAAAAATGCATTTTTCACTCTTAGGTTCTAAGGCTTTATGTTTCGCATCTGGAATATGGGCCCAAACATCACTTCCAAAAACACGAAAGTGGCTTACATCTGGTTTGATTGAGCTCCAGGCTTCTTCTGTAGTTATATTCCTTAAAACCTTAGTAGGAGTGCGATTTACTATGTAATTTGCACAGTTAATTGCTTCTGCCCAAAAATTGAGACTAAGTCCTTTAAATTGAAGCATACAATTAGCCATTTATTTTAAGGTGCGATTCTTCCTTTCAACTACAACACTTTGTTGTGGATTATATGGAATACTATGTTGCAATTGAATGTCATGCTCGGTGCAAAATTTGATAAATTTGTTTTTAACATATTCTCCATTGTCTGATCTTAACTCAAGAATTTGATGTCCAGATTGTTTCTCAACAAAGGCCTTAAAGGCCAAGAACATGTTAAAAACTTCACTTTTGAGTTTTAAGAAGTATACCCAAGTGCGTCTGGAAAAATCATCAATGAAAGTTAAGAAGTACTTGCAATCAGAGAAAGAAACAATAGGAAGTGGACCACATAGATCACTGTGCACAAGCTACAAAGGGGTTGAAGCATGCTAAGAGGCACGTTTGTCAAAACTATCCTGATGATGTTTTCTGAGTACACATATGGAGCAAACACCATCTCGGCAAGATATCGTAGGAAGACCTTTCACCATATTTTCTTTGCATAGAGTTTGAAGAGAGCGATAGTTTAAGTGACCAAATCGCTCATGCCAAAGTTTGCTCACTTCATCATTATGAGCAACAAAAACGAAGGGAAGACATGATGACCCAAAGTTGTCAAACTTATACAACCTTGTGGAATTATCAACAATTTCAGGAGCTAAAATATGTCTAGAATATTTGAGGTCCTTGATTACAACATCATGAGGTGAAAATTCTATTGTTTTCCCTTTCACCTAAATGAGTTATCTGATAAACAGATAGAAGGTTGCAGGATAAGGTAGGAACACATAATACATCATTAAAGTGACCATTATCTAGATGAATGGTTCCAGATCCTACAACACTAAGAGATATATCATCACCAACATAAATATTTTTGGTGTTACAATCATTTAAAGAAGAAAATATGGCTTTATTTTTGGCCATGTGGTAAGAAGCTCCAGAATCAATGAGCCACTCATGAGAATGAGAAGAAGAAGATACATTTAATATAACCAGATCTTGATGCTTGACAACCCACAAGCAGAAAATTCCATTCCTAAAGTTGAAGTTGAAGAGTTCTCCAAATTGATGTGGTGCTTCTTCATTGCTGCTTCCAAGGCTTCCATCTTCTTAAAACATTTAGACTCTACATGGCCATCATGATTACAAAAGTTGCAATGTCTATCTGTTTTCTTCCCTTTGTTTTTATTTTCCTTATCAGTTTGGTGAGTTGTTTTTTTAGTTTGCGGCTGAAATTGCTTAAGACCCTTGTTTGGTTTAGGACCATTCTTTTTAGGATACTGCTTCTTGGGATTCTTTTGATATGGTTGTTGTTGAGCTGCTAAGGCTTTCTTAGAAGAGTTTCCAATATTGATGAGACCAAGGTGTAAGAGTTTTTCTTGTTCTCTTATCAAAGAATCACAAAAGACATCGAAAGAGGGGGACTTGTAGGCTATTCCTTGAGAAATGAGGGCTTTTCTAGTGGAATGGAAGGTGGAAACAAATACAGAGAATGCAGGTCCAAGCTTACCAATAATGGAATAGATAAGGCTACCATATTCCTTTTTGACCTGACAACTGTCTAAAAGAAGTCTAATGGTCTTGAATTTGGACAAAAAATCTTCAATAGAGGAGAAATTATTGGGGCCCAAAGTAAGCAACTCATTTTCAAGCAGGTGGGCCCTGATTTCATTTTGAATGCCAAAAACAATATTTAGATTTTCAATAGCTGCATCAGGGGTGTCAATTTCTTGGATATGAAATCAAAGATCTTGAGCAATGGACATTTCTATCAACCCTCGTGCTTGATCTTGTTTATTTTTCCATTTAGCGGATTTATCTCCATTGATAGGTTTAGTTTCTTGTTCTGAGGCTATTCTATAAAGCCCTTTACTTCTATGTAAGTCTATCATGTAGGATAACCATTGGAAATAATTGGCGCTGTTAAGAATAACGAGACATGCACTTTCCATTAAAAAAAAAAAAACACTAAGCTGAAAAATGATGAAACTAACTGCTCCAATTGAAAGATCTCGAAAAGTTAGGCTAGTTAAAAAAAAAGGGCTCGGAAAACGGCTTCTGGATGAAGAAGTTATGCCTTTTTGAAGAAAATGTGTTGAAGATGCCGAATAGTTACGTGAATGGTTGAACGCTGATGATGAAGTTCTACTTAAAAAAAAAAATTCCTCCCCATTTTCAAACTTAATACAATAAGCTCACATTTAAAAAAAAAACTTTATGTAGAAATTTATTAATACTGATAGTATTACCGGATTCTCCTTATCTAACGAATTAATTAAATCGCCAATTGCAAAACACATGAAGAAAATCAATCGCACATTAATACAGTGGTTTAACAGGAAAGCTTAAAGCTAAAAACCCCAACTATCATATATTATGTATATCAATGGAATCATGTAACAATTTCATACAAAACTTAGTACATCAAGCTCTCAGTACAATATAGAATCGTCACACACTGTCATGCAGAAATTTGCATATCTATGCACCAATTTCTTGCCTCTTGACAACCTGCCTCCACTACACAATCCCTGTTGTAGAGGACCTCTGAATGAATTCGAATTGGCCTTGCCTTGACTGCGCAATCCTCATTGGCATCTCCAATGTGTGTCAGATGCATTGAGTGCATTACTATAGTCACAACAGATAGTCCATATCACCCTTTCACCTATCTCTCCACTGGGTCTCCATTGGAACTGACATGCAAGTAGTTAACTGCTGTATTTGTTCAGTTGCAAGAGAGTTATTAATTATGAATTAATTAACTAATTAATTCACTAAAATCTCACTAGTGTATCTTCAGTTAAAACTAGATACAACTAGCACAACTGAGTTTAACTCACTTAACTGAGTTAAACTAAATAACAACTCCCATAACTACTCTTCCAACTTTGTCACAACTCTGCCACTTTAGTTCTAACTGAGTCCTCTATGCATGAGTCACCAACCACCCTAGGAATTGCGTAATTCCTTCAGCCCACTAATTTGCCAAATCTGTTCACTGAAATAAAGTGCTCAAAGAGAATAAGTTGATATTTATTGTCAGATTATTATTAAGGGCTACTAATAATCAACATGCATCTATTTTTAGATTGACGATCTATAAATAGACTTCGCCCAATATTCTCAAAATAGAATTTCATCTATTTTCACATTTGACCAACTATCTACAAAGAGCATCTTGCAACTTATAGAATATGCTCACCATGTCTAAAAATAGACATACACATACACCTAAAAATAGCCTGCGGGCCCCACTTAGTGAAGGTGCTTAATTTTCACTAAGCTCATCATCTTGTTGAATCTCAACACTTTATGTGACCCACTTTTATAAATAAGTGAGTCACTTTTACATGTGCTTTTGAAATAAAACCCTCTTTTTAAAACCAACAACTTGCCAAACGGCTTTATAAGAAAAAGTAACTTAACAAAAAACTTTTTACAAAAAGAAGCTTGAGATAGAGACTTGAACCCAAGACCTCTATTCTCATAAACTAACTTTACACCAAGTGAGCTAGTAAAATGATTCTGTAATTGTTTGAAAGGATGAAGGGTTATATATATATATATATATATATATATATATATATATATATATATATATATATATATATATTTTATTTTTTAATTTTTTCTCTTCGATGTGCGTCACAAAAATCCGTACACAAAAAAGAAATGAAAGCCTTACGACAGAACGTTAGATTTTCGGTTTGTCTTACCGACAACTATCCTTTTTTCTGCTATTACTGATTTCCCGAGATCGCACAAAGGCGCGGGGAAAAAACATATGTAGCAAAAAAAAAATCTCGTCTTCCTGTTTCTAATTTTCCGATATTGCACACATCATAGAGAAAATAACATACATAGAGAAGATGGTATAGATCCGGCAATAAATAAAAACTGGGAACCAAAATAAATAGAGGGAACCAAAATAAAAAGAGGGATTAATAAATATAACTGCAAAAAAGATACTTTATACCTCCAGATCTAAAATGACATAACTCAGGAAACCATAAACCTTTTCACATGAAACAAAAGAGGTTCCTCACTGTAACAGACGCTTCAGACACAACAGAGCAGTTCTCCCAGCCCGAAAGTGGTCATAAATAATAGATCTGAAAAATGAAAATCACATGCAGTCAAACCGGCTTCGGATTTGGATCAACAACGGATGCAACCCTCAAAATGGCTCTGATACCATGTAGGATTTACAGGGTAAGTTCCTTAGATCAAACATCAAGGGTCACCGCTCACAAACATATCACAAATCAATACACTAGTATTTGACGTGGTTAAAACCCTGAAAGAGGGAAACAGTGCACGGCTTGAGCCAACGTGGCCACTTCAAGCAATTTATTAATATAAAAAAGAAATTTTACATAAGTTTATCTCATAAACGGTTACTGGACAAATGACTCTCCATGCTCTTTAAATAGAGATCATGGACCAATCGGGCGTTAAGCCACAAATAAAGTGACGGTAATACCGAGGAGAGAGTGAAACGTCAGATCACTACATATCGTGACTGTCAGATTATAAGTTACAAATGTACATAGTAAAGAAACACACTTTACCTAACTCTACACTAGACCAGGTTATACTTAACTATTTCCTATGAGTCAGAGTATCCTAACAATCTATTAGGAATTGTCTTCTAGGTATATATGTAATTAAGAGTCATGTACATGAAGAGTCTAGTCAACAAAATATGCTCCAAGATCTTGTCATGATAACGTGAAGAAATGACTCCTGAATGATGCTCAAAGTTATCCTCATTAATGCTGGATTAGATGCTCTCCATGTCTGCTTATATACAATGATGAAGTCAACTCTCAAACATGTTGGAGGGTCGGCCTAAAAGTAGATGAATGAGCACTATATATAGTGATGTGCTGCGGCTCTTTTGAAAATCGAATTGTGGATGCCTCTGAAGTAATTATAGCGTGAAGAAGTCTGGGATGATTGCAAGTGAAAGGTAGAGTTTAAATATTAGGTGCGGATCTGTGTTTTGGGTATGGTTTTTGATATAGTGAATGCAAATCAATGAGAAGAGGTTGCAGACTAGATTACAGTCAAACCTGTGATGAATATGCTTGCAATCAAAGCGGAATATAGTCTGTTCCCTGTGTGTTGTAAGGATTGTGACCAGTTTGAAGAGAAGGATCATTCAGATGCATGGTAATAAGGTTGATGAGAAGTCCAAGTGTTATGATAAGAAAACTCTGAATTGCAGTATGAGAAAAAGAGGAGATTTACCTTCCTAATCAGAGTTTATAAAAGAAAGTAATATATCTCCAGTAAATAAAGATTCAAGGATATGTGAAGCAAAATATAAGATCTCGAATGATCTTAATTGAATAAGCAAGAAGGATCATTTGAAGATAAACTTAGAGACTGAGTTCTCTAGTGCTGGTGCAGGACAATGCGGGATGGTGCAGGAAAGAAGGATAAGCGTTGGAGGTCAAAAAAGAAGTGACAAGGTCTTGGAGGCATATATAAGTCAAGGGTGTGAGTCTTGGTCATGGTACTTGTCATTTGAAAACCTTTAAGAAGAATTTCTCGTGGGTTTTCCTCTCTAAGAGGGAGAGGTTTTTCCCTGGTTGGAAGAGCCTAAATTTACATCTCTTGTATTTTGGTAATTGACTTGATGAAAGACTAAATAAGCTAAGAAGAGAAGGCATAAGTAAATTAAGTAAGCTCACAAATAATTATCAAGAAGAGAATTTGAATTAATCCCCGACCCTCCAAATTCTCAACACTTCCTAGATATCAAATGATTGCTTCATGTCTAATAAATTTCCACTTATGCTTCAACCAATTAAGGGTCATTCTGATCAATAAGAAAACAATTGCTTCACCAGTTTCTGCAATGGGCTTTTCTTTTGAAGGATTTGTCGGATCATGAGCAATGACAATGAGATAGTAGGTGTGCCTTTTTCTGAACCCAAACATTTACTAGTTCATATAAATTTTGTTTAGTCTCTTTAAATTGTTGTTACATGGGTTTCCAATATTTTGGAATGATAGATGATGGAGGAGTCGGAATCCATTTGACGTCACACAAGACTAAGCACTTGTATGATGTGGTGTGACACAATTCCAACATCACCCCTTGTTTGAACAAAAGGTGGGGGGTGAAGGGCCAAGATTCCTCTAGAAATCTCATTCTTCTTTTAAACACAATGTTTGGGGGTGGCCCCTACTCCATTAGGGGTTGGTTGTGAAGAGTAGGGTGCATAAAATAAGGGTGATAGGTTGAATGTGCTTTTTGTGTCAAAGATAGAACATTGGGGGTGTTCTCTTTGGAGATGCAACACTGCTAAAGTGTCTTGGCCATGGTTTGAGGTTGATGAATTTTTCTTCTTCAATGCCCCACTTTCATGGAAGGGCCCTCCTATGGGTGATACTTTGATGATTAAGTGTGGTTCCAATTCCTTGTGGTGCACTTATATTATGCTTGTTTGCTATTGGTTGTATGTGGCGGCGTTACCACCTAGGTCTTACTTAAGATGAAAAAGTCCAAATCATATATGTGAAACTGCAAGGGAAAAGTCTATTCAATACAGGGGAGAATCCCTAAGATAATTTAAGTCCAAAAAAATGTAGTAAATTAGGGTACTTTAGGACTTTGGAAAATCTGGTTTTAGTCAAATTGTGCCAAATAATTTCCAGATTTTCAAAATAGTTTTTTCAAGTCTGGTTAAAGGTTATGAATTAGAGTTATTTCCTAAAATCAAGGAAAATCTGAAGTAAGATATTTTTGTTGTAAATTTTAGAATGCAAAACATACAATATAATTTAGGTTATTTCTTTATTTTTTTTGGTGGCTGAAAGGGGATTAAACGCCTAATTTCCAGATTAGGAAAATGTGTCATATGGGCAGTTTTAGAGGGTTTTTTTGAAAATGTTTAGGGACTAGATGAACTCCAAATTGCATCCTACAACTTTCCTAAGTTGGCTAAAAACTCAAAATTTATGAAAGAAGGGGTCTCTAGGAGATCCACATTGAAAGTAGGTTCAAGGGTGTTCATTTTCTAAGAAATTAAATATGCAACAACTCCATTTACATTAAATACAAATACACTCATTTTCGTAATGAAATAACAATGAAACTAGGGAGGTGAATTATCTTGCCTTGTTTACAACTATTGTCACAAATATGCCCTTCCCCCTGGCCTCATGAATTAGTTTTCGCAAGTACAAATTAGTGTTAATAATCAAACAATAATTCACCATTATAAATCACCTCACTTTAGCAGGAAAGAAACATCATATTCCATTTTTCCATTCAGGATAGTCTAAAACATGTCTCAAAATTATGAGCACTTTCAACAACCTTTATAAATGGAGGAGCCTTTTTTATAGAGTTTCGAGGTTCAAGCCTTTCTCAATAAAATAATAATATCAAGTCTAAAATCCTAGATATTATAGAGGAATGCATAAATTAACATTATCCATTAATTAACTAAGGTCAACAAGTCAAACAATAATAAATACTGGTGGTTGTGCAAGATGTACAAAGCTCCATGAAATAAGAACTCCAAGAGGTGGGACACCACCTCAAAGTAGGTGAAAGAACAAGTCAAGGACTAACATTCTCTTCAATCTCTTCCAAGGTAGCTGGTTGCTCTACCATGAAAAGAGGTGAAGTATTATAATTGTTTAAACATAGTCAATAAATAGAAACCCTAATCAAGGGCACCCTCGTAACCACCTCCATAGCATAATCCCCAAGGGATAACAACTCCTCAAGATATCTATGAATGACTAGGTATACGAAGTCAATCACTAATTGAAAATCCTTAATCCACATGCAAAGTGGTTATAATGTCCAACTAAGTCCATGCATGAGGGAACAACTCCAACTTTCAGTGATAAATAGTGATAAAATAGGTGAATGCTTGAGCATATGTGCCAAGAGGTTGAGCATCTCCACATAATACCATTGTTGAGATCAAAATAACTCAATACGAGTGTGAAACCAAGCCCAATAAGTGAGGGTGGTCGCATAATAAGCCTTCATCTAGTCACAATAAGGTCAAAGTAGTCATTGGAAGGGATAAAATGACCTCCACATGTGTGAATAAGTAAATCTTTCCATCAAGGGAAATATTCCATGTGATAATGAAGTGATATATGTGTCAAGAATCATTGAATATGCTAGGTTGTTTGCACAAGAGAGCTAAAACCACATTGAACCATGCCAAAGGAAACCTTTAAAATGTTTGGAATCATGTGAAAATAATATTCCAAAGGTGTAACATCACTTATGCTAAATGTAATCGATATGAAAAATACACATCAACATGTGCTAGAGAACTCATCTTCTAGGTCAATGTACCACCAAGTCACATCACTAATAATATCAACTCTGTCAAGTCTAAAATCCTTCTCAATGAAATTATAATATCAAGTCTAAAGCCTAAATCTAACCTAGGAATGCATAAAATAACATTATCCATTAACTAACTAGGTGGGACAATTCAAAAAATAATGATATAGTGACGACCATGCACATGGACACATATCCATAGGATAAGAGATCTAAGAGGTGGATCACCTCCTCAAAGAAGTTGAAAGAACATGTAAAGGAATCCAATTTTCTCGTGATTCTCTTCCAAGGTAGATTGCTTCACTAAGAAAATAGGCGAAGTGTCATAATTATCTAACCAAGCATCAAAAATAGCAACAAAAATTAAGGGTGCCCTCATAACCGCCTCCATAATGAAATTCTCATAATTAATTATAACTCCTCAAGATGTGTGCAAATGGCTAGTTACAATTGAAAGTGTAACTAGGTTTGGTCTTCATATTGACTATGTAGTTATGTATTTATGTAATGAGGAAGACAAAGATAATAAAATTTATTTTTGAGCTTGCTTCATGGGTATCATGAGCAAGGAGTTTTTATTATAGGTCAAAGAGTTCTTCTCGATGTCTTTTAGGAGATTGTCATCTTGTCATAAATGTATAATTTAGAGTCATAAATATGAAGTGTTGTTACACTTGCACAAGATCAATATTGATGTAAATAAGTATACCTCAAGACCTTGTCAACATGCTCGTGAAAGTTGGCTCAAGTATGATGCAAATACCCTCGAATAAATTAGCCTCAAAGATGTTGGAGATATTCCTTACAAGTCGGCCTAAAAACATAATGCAAACTTATGTCGGCTCAAAGAAATAGACATAGCTATTCATAGGATATGTCGACTAATTACAGGGGAAAACTACTATAAATACCCCAGTGAACTGCTCAAAAATTACAACAACAAAAACTCAGATTAGTCTGCAATAAAGTGCGAGGTACAATCTGCGGTTTGAAGCATATTTTAAAGACATATCATCGAATAAGAATAGAGTAATTCCTACCTTTGCCTTGGGTCAACTACACCGTGGTCACCTTAGAAAGATTGAGGGTAATTGCAGGAAGTACAAGACATGTCTGGGATCAAAAGGAGTAGTCTGCGGTTTTGATGTGAGTTAGAAAAGACTAGTACAATGAGGAAGGAATACCATTCAACAAAGATAAAAGGAGGTTGATATATCTATGTTTTGTGCTAAGTTCTGTGATGATATTGTGTGGTTCAGAATTACAGTAAGTGTGAAGACAGTGAGGGAATCTCAACAAGGAATAGATTGATAAGGTCTACAATATCGTGCGAAGGAAAGGTGACTTGACAACGTAAGAAATTCTTTGCAAGGAGTGCAAAGAATGAGGTCTAGGGCATCAAAGGTGCTGGAATGAAAGACGAGCTCAGTCCATCAAAGAGAAACACATCAGTTAGAGACCGAGTTCTCTAGTATTGGTGTAGATCAGTGCAGAAAAAGGAGATCAACATAAGGAGCCAATAAAAGAGAAGTGACAAGGTCTTGGAGGCATACAAGGGTCAAGGGTCCGTGTCATGGTCATGGTACTTGTCAACTAAAATTCTATAAGAAGAATTACTTGCGGATTTTCCTCTCCAAGAGGGAGAGGTTTTGGCCTTGGCTTGAAGAGCCTAAAACTTGTGTCTCTTGTGTTTTGATGATTGACTTGATGAAAGACATAATAAGCTAATAAAGAGAAGATATGAGTAAGAGAAATAAGTTCACAAGTAATTATCAAATAGAGAATTTAATTAAACTACGCCTTTTCAAATTCTCAAGATGGTATCAGAGCCAAGGGGAAAGAAAGGGCTATTTGACAAAAAGACACTTAAAAACCAAGAAGATCGAGGATTAGTTTTGCAAGAAGACACTAGGACCGAATTTGCATTAGGGGAATTTTGAGGTCTAAAATGGGCCTCCTAAGAAAAGTGTACAACCAAAATAAAATTTATAAGAACCAATAGGATTCAATATGATGATGTCAACCATGGGGGACGATTCACCATTTTTGGAGTAATAAAGTAGAAAGATTAAAAAATAATAAAATAATAAAAATACTTTTTCAACTCATATTTTCAACTTATCTCCCTAAGTTTTTACTCAAATTTCAATCAAGAGTACTCGTTGGATGCAAAATTTAATTCCTCATCCAAGGAGTACCCATGTTGCATACTTTCGATGGACCCCACTATATGAAAAATGAGAAATACATGACAAAACATGTTTGCAATCACGTTTTTCATTTTGTTCTCATTTTTCATGTAGAAGGGTCCATCAAAAGTATGAAACATAGGTACTCCTTGGATGAGGAATCAAATTATGTATCCAACGAGTGTTGTTGCTCGAAATTTGAGTGAACCCATAGAGAGATGTTGAAAATATGAGTTGAAAAAATAGTTTTTTCTTTTTTCCCTCTAAAATTTGATGATGTAATGTAATCTTATTTTATTATTTCCGCTATTATTTTATAATTTCCTTAAGAGGCCCATTTTAGACCTCAAAATTACCCTAACGGTAAGAAGGTCAAAGGTCAGTATTTAAGGGAAAGAGATCTACACTAAAAGGGAAGAGACCTCCATTCAAAAGGGGCCATAAAAACGGGACACTGGATACCAAGAATAAAATGCAAGTTCACAGGTGACCGAAATATAGCTAGTTTGAAGCCAAGTAAACAATATTGGAGGCATCATCAAATCATCATTTTTGCTGAAGAAATCATCCAATTGAAGACATCATCCTTCTGCTGATGTAATCATCAAGCCATCCTTGATCATCAAGGATCCAAGATCACCTACCTCCTTTGAAAGCAGTTTATCTAAGAGGGAGCTTATGATGCTATCTACATCATCATCACCAAGAAATCTGATAGAAGAAGAAAACCATCTACTCAAGTATCTTTATGACTTCACATGGATCTATCAAAATGTCACCTTGCAAAGAAAGCAACAAACTGGTTAGGGTTTCAAACTTTCTTGCATAGAAAAAAAGGATAATGAAGTCATGCCAAATACATCAAGGGAGTAATAAGAGAAAAAATGATTCTTATAGAATCCATAAAGACTCTCATCCTCGACGCATCCAAACTAGAATCTTCAAAAGAAATATATGAAAAAATTGGTGGAGCTATTCTTGGATTTGGGAGAAGTAATGTCTGATAGTGAAATGAATACAATGGTGTTGAACACTCTACCGGAAGAATGGGGAAAATTCACTTCACGCATATATGAATCAATGCTATTCTAGGATCTATGTTCTCTATGTAAAATAGAGGAAACAAATTAAAGCAGAAGTTGATACAGGAACAAGTGTAGAGAATCAAGCCTTTGTAGCCATGTCCAAGAAGAGAGGGAGATTCGGTAAATTTGGTCCTTAGAATAAAAGGAGAAATATGGACAAGGTACGATGCTTTGGATGTAATGAACTTAGGCATTATCAAAGGGATTTTCCTAAATCTGGAAAGGACAAGAGTGAAAAGGAAGAAGCCCATGTAACAGAAGAAGGGAAGAACCAAATCAAAGAAATCTAAGAAAGAAGAATAAAAAGATCTATACTATGATTGAGATCATATTCCTCTTTAAGTGATCTTTGTCGGTTATAAAATATATTGTTAGGAAGCATTGTACATTAATGGCATCATGTTAGAAGCATGGAAGGAGAACTTGTAATAGGAATATGTCCGCAATACAACTATGGAAGAAGTGGCTCCTAGGAAACTCATTGATAACAACATTGATGGAAGATAGTCATATGGATCAAAGGTCATCTATGAAACAAGTGCTGGCACTTTCTAATGGAGTCCTCCTTGGATTCAGTGTTTAGAAAGAAAGAAAAATGTTTCATCGGGAATTATATCTTGCAGAATTGTGGGATTAGGATATGATGGCATATTGATGAAGCAGGTCAAGGGAATGAAGTTCTTCATTCTAAGGAAATGGTTGCAGGATGACTCAAATGGATAAGATAAGGTACATATATGCTAACACTAGATGTTTTGAAGTCATGTCATATGGTTGTAGGTGATGGACTTCTATCTTTAGAAGTATGATCAAAGGAAGGAGGATCTCTTATGGTGCACAGTTTGTCACTAACATATGAAATCAAATATGTCGTCATATGGAATATGAGGTCGTTGTATACAAATAAGGAACTGGAAGTTCCTGGGAATGAATTTGTGTGGAGAAAGAAAGGAAGAGATCATGAAGTGCAACCATGTCAAGAGGTGGTTATCATCCAAAATCCAAGAAGATGTGACTAGGAGATCCCCTGGGAAGATATGTAGGCTTTGATAGAAGTCTGGTAAAGAAGAAGACCCTTGACAATACATATCTTTAGGAGAAGTGTAAATATGAATAAAAGATGCCAATGCCTACAGGAAGATGTCATGGTAAAAGATCATAATTGAGGTAACTTTTGATTTAATACTTCTTATGTATATGTTTATCTGGATAAGTTTATGCAGGGTTGCCAACCATGTGGAAGGATGTAATATCCTTGGGATATGGTTCGAAGGAAAGCAACATGGCATAAAGGTGGATCAGATGAGAAAGACTGATGAATCACTTTCTGGTAGATCCTAAGAATGAGCTTAGGTACATTCCTTGTATAGGAATGAGTACATTCCCTTGTGGAATAGGTCCTCCCTAGCTGAGAGGGAGAGATAGACACATCATTCTGGTCTGCAACTGGGAAGACAAAATGGAGGATTGGGTAATCATCTGGCATCCGATACACTTTGAGAATGAGATAGGGAATTCAAGATAAGAGTAGTCATGGACCGATATTCTTTGAGAGCTAGCTAACTAAGAGAAGAATAGACCAAGAAGGTCATACTCTGGGAACACTCGGGTGGAGTATGTAACTTGGAGAGACAATGAAGATGGTGTCTATAAGTCATGTGTCTCGCCAACATTGTAGCCCATTGTCTCATTGAGAGATGGGGTTGTTAGTCAAGGCCTTGCACTAGGACAATGTTGGTTGATATGATTCTATATAGATGTGATTGCCAATCCGATTCTTCTTACGAGATTCTTCAGATTGAAAGTAACCATGTACCATTATGAATACCTCTCTAGTTAAGAGGGAGTGTTGAAAGTGTAACTAGATTTGGTCTTCATATTGACTATGTAATTATGTATTTATGTAATGAAGAAGACAAATAATAAAATGTATTTTTGAGTTTGCTTCACGGGTTTCATGAGCAATGAGTTTTTATTACATGTCAAAGACTTCTTCTTGATGTCTTTTAGGAAATTGTCATCTTGTCATAAATGTATAATTTAGAGTCGTAAATATGAAGTGTTGTTACACTTGCAAAGGATCAGTATTGATGTAAATAAGTATGCCTGAAGACCTTATCAACATGCTCGTGAAAGTTGGCTCAAGTATGATGAAAATACCCTCGTATAAATCAGCCTCAAAGATTCTAGAGATACTCCTTACAAGTTGGCCTAAAAACAAAATGAAAACTCATGTTGGCTCAAAGAAATAGATGTAGATATTCACAGGATATGTCAGCTAATTATAGGGGAAAACTACTATAAATACCCCAGTGAACTGCGCAGAAATTACAACAACAAAAACTCAGATCAGTCTGCAATAAAGTATGAGGTACAGTCTGCGGTTTGCAGCATGAAGACATATCAACGAAGAATAAGAGATGAATTCCTACCTTTGTCTTGGGTCAAATACACCGTGGTCACCTTAGAAATACCAAGGGTAATTGCAGGAAATACATGCCACATGTCTGGGATCAAAAGAAGGAGTAGTTTGCAGTTTTGATGCGAGTTAGAAAAGACTAGTACAAGAAGGAAGGAAGACCATTCAATGAAGATAAAATGAGGTTGATATATCTCTGTTTTGGGCTAATTTATGTGGTGATATTGCGTGGTTTATAATTATAGTAAGTGTGAAGACAATGCAAGAATCTCAGCAAGTAATGGATTGAGAAGGTCTACAATATCATGTGAAGGAAAGGTGACTTGACAACGTAAGAAATTCTCTGCAAGGAGTGTAGAGAATGAGGTCTAGGGCATCATAGGTTCTGGAATGAAAGACGATTTCAGTCCATCAAAGAGAAGCACATCAGTTAGAGACCAAGTTCTCTAATATTGGTGTAGATCAGTGCAAAAAAAGGAGATCAGCATAAGGATCCAAGAAAAGAGCAGTGACAAGGTCTTAAAGGCATACATGGGTCAAGGGTTTGTGTCATGGTCATGGTACTTGTCAACTGAAAGTACATAAGAAGAATTACTTGTGGGTTTTCCTCTCCAAGAGGGAGAGGTTTTAGCCCTGCCTTAAAGAGCCTAAAACTTGTGTCTCTTGTGTTTTGATGATTGAATTGATGAAAGACATAATAAGCTAATAAAGAGAAGATATAAGTTAGAGAAATAAGTTCACAAGTAATTATCAAGTAGAGAATTGAATTAAACTATGTCCTTGTATAAATTTCAACCCTCACTCTGTTTATCAGTTTTCCTTATCACTCCATGCATACAATTTTAAATCCAAGCATGATATAAATACTAAATTATGGAAATGGCTGAAATTTCTGAAAACACAAGTTTGGAGATTTCACAACTGCTCGAAAATGTAGAAATAAAACACAACAAAGTTATGAAAACCACACACAAAAAATAACACATTGATTTTTGGTCAATGTGACCCTGGAAAAACCCCCTACAACGCTTGGGGAAAACCAGTTTGAGAGCTCTTCTTTATTTATGAAAAATCTTTTACAAAGAAACTTAAATACACAGTAAAAATTCTAGCAACCACAAATACAAACTTATCTCGATTTCCGTGCTTGAACTCTACCTCGGAAAATGTGCCAATCTAAAAATAGTCAAAAGAGATTTTTTACAACAATAAATGAAAACATTAAATGCTATATGTTTGCCTCGAAAAACGTGCCAAAACAGGTTGTATGGAACTGTACGGATTTGTTCAACGGTCCTCCTCGAAATCTGTGCCCAGAATCTGCCTCGAAAACTGTGCTGAAGCTGCTATCACTTTTATGGAGATTTGTGCCAAAATATCGACTGTACTTTTCCTTGGTTTTCGTGCCCATAATATTCCTCGAAATTCATGCCGAAGCTATTGTCCCTCTTCCTTGATTTTCTTGCCTTCGTTCCTTGGAAATCGTGCCTCTTTTCCGCTGTACGGATTTTGCCTTAGGATTTGTGCTAATAATGCTGCTGTACGAATTTGTTGAAGTCTCCTTGCTGTCCTCCTTCAACTTCTCACTGCTCAAAAACTTTTCTCCTTGCTCTCCTTCTCTTCTCTCAATAGCTCATGAAACACTGAACTGATCTTTTTCTCTTCTCCTCTCCTTTTACCCTAAATGACATTTTGGGTAACCCTAAGATCTAATCGCTGAGATTCATTTAGATCTAGGGATGAGAATAAATTTGTATTTAATTCTCACTTTCTATTTTTTAACTCACCCACTTAAATAAAGACCTACTTAGCCTTTTATTTCCATAGTCACTTTTTCACTTTCTAATTTTTCATTGACTTTAATAAAGTCACTTTAAAATTAGAATGTAACTTTATCACTTATAAAGTCACTTTAAAATTAGATTGACTTTACCACTTATAAAGTCACTTTAGGAGAAAAGTAAAAATAAATTTGGACACTTTTCCCTAGGCAAAAGATCAAAGCCTTAGGGAACCACTTGTCCTCTGGTACCCAAATTTTAACACTCCCTCTTACCGATGAAAGTGTTCCTTACCACTCCCATATTGTCTCTGAAGTAGACATGCTTGCCCCGTGGTTAGGATTTGGAGAAAATGTCTGCTACCTGCTCATCTATGAAAATGTACTCAAGCTTTACAACTCCCTTTTGAACATAATCTCTAATGAAGTGATATTTGATCCCTATATGCTTTGACCTATCATGAAAAACTAGATTCTTCGTGAGTTTTATGCAACTATGATTATCACAGTAAATCACTGAAGGTCTCAATGCCAGACCAAATAGATGAAACAACATCTTGTGAAGCAATATGGCCTCACAACTAGCCAAACTAGCAGCCATATACTCTGCCTCAGCTGAGCTCAATGCAACTGACTGTTTTTTTGGGCTAAACCATGACACAACTGCTGAACCCAACTCAAAACAACACCCTGAAGTGCTCTTCCTATCAGAAGCACAACTTTCCCAATTTGAATCAGTGTACCCTGCCAGTCTCACTCCATATCTGTGTCTATAATCCATACCAAAATCCATTGTCCCTTGCAAGTAACGAAGAATGTGTTTTTCAGCCACCCAGTGCACCCTCCTAGGCTCATACATTAACTGACTCATCGTGTTAACTGCAAAACATATATCTGGTCGAGTGTTGACCAAATACATCAATGAACCAATCAAATGCCTATATAAAGTAGGATCCACCAACTCAGAATCTGAAGCATGAAGCTTCTTTCAGCTAGTGATCATAGGTATAGACATGGGTTTTCAATCCTCCGTGTGAAATCTGCTAGGAATATCCACAATGTACTTCCCCTGTCCCAGGAAGAAATTCTCCTCCTCTTGCCACACCTCCAATCCCAAAAAATAATGCATCAAGTCGATATTGTTCATCTCAAATTCCGAAGTAAGATCTCTCTTGTAGCCCTCAATGAGTCTCTCTACTCTTGTAATGACCAAGTCATCCACATACAACACCAGAATGAGAGGCTCCTCGCCACCACAATGAAGCATAGGTTCGGATTAGCCTCACTCTTTGTGAAACCCAACTTCTACAAGTATGTATCAATCCTCGAGTAACATGCTCTAGGGGCTTGATTCAAGCCATAAAGTGCCTTCTTCAATCTGCATACATGGGACTCCTTCCCATGCACCTCAAAGTCCTATCGCTGCTCAACATAAACCTCCTCCTGAATGAAGCCATTAAGAAATGCGATCTTCACATCCATTTGGTGTATCTTCCAACCCATCTCTATGACTATTGATATAATGGAGCGGATAGATGTATACCGAGCTACGGGAGTAAAGGTCTCCTCATAGTCAACTCCCTCTACCTGTGAGAACCCTCTTGCCAGAAACCGAGCCTTGAACTTCTCGTTGTTGCCATCTGCAACATGCTTTATCTTGTAGAGCCATCTAGAAGTAACAATAGATTTACCTTCAGGACTTGGCACTACTTCCCAAACATCATTCTTCATGGCCTCTCTCCAGCCCTGCTGGCTAATTGCCTCCTCATAACTAGAAGGCTCAGAGTCAACAATTCTAATTACCAATGCCATGTAACTATAGAACCACTTAGGTGGTTTAATCTCTCTAACTTGTCTCTTTGGCCCAGCAACAGATGTGGCCTCGCGCAAGGTGTATTGAAGCCACTTGGGCTTCCTCTTCCCTTAGCATGCTTCTCCCACTTGAGTGAAAGAATCCTCATCATCATCAGAAGCCTAAACTCTTGAAGGCCCACTAGCTGAACTCATGCTTGAACCTATGCCTATAAAAGTTGAAGTACCGTGTGAACTGTCCATCAGTGGACTACCCTGTGAAATGATCCGCGGACTGCTCTACACGCTGCTCAAAGCACCACCCACCTGAATATGAGAGCCACTGCTCACTGATGGACCTGACACTGTAATCGATGTACCTCCTGATCCCTGACCACTGGATCCCTGTGACTGACTCATCTTCTCTTGAGGGTCTGGTGACTCCAGATAATCTAACTCTTGTGACCTCCTGAAAGCTCTCTCCTCGAAATTCACATCCCACTTGACAACCACTTTCCTCTCCGCAAGAATATAAATTTGATAAGATTTCGAGGTCTCGCTATAACCCACAAAGATGCCCTTATCTGCAGTGGGCTCTAGCTTGGTCCTCTTCTCCTTGGGAACATAGGAGTATGTAATGCACCCAAAGATATGAATGTGACCAACATCAGGCTCCTTCCCTGAAAAATCCTCCTCCGGAGTCACATTTCCCAAGGCACGATGTGTACTCCTATTCTGCAAGTACACAATAGTGTTGCAGGCCTCTTCCCACAAAAATAATGGTAACCCCTGATCATGAAGCATGACTTTGAAAACCCCTACGATGAATCTGCTCTTCCTCTCTACAACCTCGTTCTGTTGGGGGTTTTAAGGAACCATGAACTCCCTCCTACTGCCTGCCTCAGCACAATAATCAACAAACTCACCAAGGGTATACTCCCCTCCATTGTCTGACCTGTGGACCTTGATATTCCGATCTGTCTGGGTCTCCACAAGAGCTTTGAACTCTTGAAACCACTTGAAGATCTCACCCTTGGTCTTCAAGAAATAAATCCAGGTCTTCTTGGACTGGTCATCAATGAATAACACATAATAATCATAGCCACTCAAGGATACCTGAGAAATCCGACCACTCACATCGGTATGAATCAAGTCAAGGATCCCTGTCGATATTCTGTCACTGCTGGGAAAAAGGGATTTGGAAAACTTCCCCTAGCACATCCTTTGCATACATCAAGGTGATCAGAACAGAAATATGGCATACCAATTGATCCAGATTTATGCAGGAATGCAACAGAATACAGAAATAACCATAAACATAGAGATGCAGTGGAAATAGTGTGTCATTTCATTAATATCAAATAACAGAGGTATTCTTACAAACATAATGGAAATAAAATAGCTAGGGTGCTGGTAGCGAATCTCTGAGAAGAGATGTGGTGGCTACAGACCTCTGAATTGTGTTACAATGACGCTCGAGGGCCTATTTATTATTGAGAAACAATGGAAAAACTAAAAAGTCCAAAAACCTAACTCTAGGAGATGAAGCGCCAAAACTGTGGGCCCCCGTTTGGGTAAGTTGGTGTTTCAACTTCTCGGAGACGTAACTTTGGCATCCGATCTCTATTTGACGCGCTCAATAGCTCAAAAGAAAGATCTTTCCGAGGAGTACAACTTTCGATGTGACCCATGTTGCTCCTGGTTTTCCCAAAAAACATCGTTTAGGGCCTCAAAACGACTTCGGAAGTTCAGGACCTGAAAAATTGCTAAAAATAGTAAGTTGTGTTGAAACTTAAAAAATAAATGAACTGATGGTGGGGGTTCAAATGGAATAGGTGGGTGGCCACCAATATCCACCTGGATCATTAAGGCCCCAAAGCGGCTCCGAGAGTGCATGACCCAAGAACCTACTAAAAATAGTAAGTGGTGTTGAATGTGAAAAATTGCAAGAATTGATGGTGTGGGTCCAAATGGAATAGGTGGGTGGCCACTGATATCCACCTGGTTCATTCCTCCCTCCTTAGGAAGAAATTGTCCCCATTGCGTTGAGATCCTCCCTGAGATGAAGCAAATTCTGTTGAACTGGGTATTAGATTTTTTGAAGATGTCATGGACCTGTGGGCAGACATGCTGGATGCATTTAGTAAGTTTGGTTTCTTTATCAGCCTCAGACAGTACATGTGTGGATTCTGTATGTGTATTTGCAGGAGGTATGGTAACATTAGGCGGCAGTGTATTGGGGGTCAGATCAATGGAGTACTTGTCCTGACAGTGTAGAGGAACCTTTGTGAGTGAGGAGAAAATGTCCTCGTATTCCTTCATGAATTTGTCCATCTGCTGCAGCTGTGCAGGGGAGCCTTGTTTCGAGGTTGTGGCCACAATATTCTTCTTTCCCTGTGAGCGAGTTGTAAGGAAAATTAATTTCCTCGTTTAGGAAACAATCTTAATGCGTTGTTTTGTAGTAGTCAAAGAGATGACAGGAGGCAGTACTACCTTTGGTATCCTGTACAAGTTATTTCCCAAAGTAATAATAACAGCACGAGGCCTAGACTCATACACAGCATGTCGCCTCCACAAGTATGGTTGGCCCAATAATACATTTGCTACATCAAGAGGAGCAACATCACATAATACCTCATCCGTGAATGGCTTGATGCTGTATGGAAGGCGGCACTGTTGGTGGATGCGGATATCTCTCCCTGGGTGAAGCCATCCAATGGTATATGGCTGTGGGTGTGCTATGGTCTGTAGGCCAAGCTGCTTCACAACCTCTGCTGAAACGAGGTTCTTTTGGATTCTGCTATCGACAAGAAATTGCAGCGGAGAACCCTTCACCCACATTTGCGAATGGAAGAGGCGCTCCCACTCCTCTGGATCCTCTAGGTCCTCCCTCTCGATCTTGGTGGTGGAAACAATGGCACTGGGATTCGCATCAATGATCTGCTTCCCTTTGTCATTGCCTTTGTTTGGTTCTGACTTAGGATCATAAAATGCATCTGATTCGGGTGCCTGTAGTTCAGCCACCAATGACTGTTTGGCCTGACACTTGTTTGTGCTGTGAGTGGGGCTGTTATGAAATTCACACCACTTCCCTGTGTCCTTCTTTTGATTTGTGGTGTTTTTCTGAGTAGCACTGCTTTGGCCTTGCCCCTTGTTCTTCGGTTTGGGGGCACCTTTCGGATTCGCAGATCCAAAGTCTCGCTTCTTCTGCTTAAATTTCTGCTCGATCTTGGCGGCATAGCGATATGCCGTGCCAAGCGATGTAATGTCGAGGAACTCCATTTCCTCCTGAATGTGTTTGTGTAGACAGCCGCGGTACTTGAACACCAAATGTCACTCTGAATCTTTAATACCCAACTTTGTGCGTAGGGTATGGAATAGATTCGTCAGTTCGTGCACATCTTGATCCATTTGTTACTGTAACGTGGTCCATTGGATGTATTTGTCCTCATAGCTCCCCACGGGGTAATATTGTTCCTTGATGTCGTCTCGGAACGAATTCCAAGTGGGTGTGGCCGAGAACAGAGAGGGTTCCCTTTCATCCTCTAGCTCACGGTAGGTTTCCCACCGGTCTTTGACATGCGGGGCGACTTTGAGGAGTGCAAAAATAATCTTTTCTCGGTCAGAGAAATCATGGAACGAGAAATAACCTTCCAGCAAATTCAACCATCTATCTACGACGTCTGCATCTATTTGGCCTTCAAATACAGGAATATCAAATTTTACCTGTACCTTGAAGGGAGTGGCACCTCCAGAGTGGCTGTTGGATGCAGATGGGCCGTAGTTGGGCAGTCGTTGAAGGATCTGAGCAAAGTTATCCATCATTGCGTTCCTTTGTTTCTCTAGGGCCTCCTCAAGCAATATTTTGATATGATCTCCTGCTCCCTCGTCTTTCTTTTCTTCCGCCATGGGAGGTCGTCGGGGTTTGTGAGTCTGACCTTGCAAGGGTTCAACCAGATCGAGCCCTAACTCCTTATACCCCGACCGCATTGGGGACATGCAAATAAAAACAAAGAAAGAGCAGATCGCTCTGATACCACTGATCTGGATTTTATGTAGGAAACACAATAGAATACAGAAATAACCATAAACATAGAGATGCAGCGGAAATAATGCGTCATTTCATTAATATCAAATAACAGAAGTATGCTTACAAACATAATGGAAATAAAATAGCTAGGGTGCTGGTAGAGAATCTATGAGAAGATATGTGGTGGCTACAGACCTCTGAACTGTGTTACAATGAGGCTCGAGGGCTTATTTATTATTGAGAAACAATGGAAAAACTGAAAAGTCCAAAAACCTAACTCTAGGAGATGAAGCGCCAAAACTGTGGGCCCCCGTTTGGGTAAGTTGGTGTTTCAACTTCCCGGGGACGTAAATTTGGCATCCGATCTCCGTTTGACGCGCTCAATAGCTCAAAAGAAAGATCTATCCGAGGAGTACAACTTTCAATATGAGAAACATCAGTCCATGGACCCATGTTGCTCCCAGTTTTCCCAAAAAAACGTTGTTTAGAGCATCAAAACGACTCTGGAAGTTCAGGACCCGAAAAACTGCTAAAAATGGTAAGTTGTGCTGCGCCTTAAAAACTGAACGAATTAATGGTGGGGGTTCAAATAGAATAGGTGGGTGGCCACCAATATCCTCCTGGATCATTAAGGCCCCAAAACGGCTTCGGGAGTGCAGGACCCGAAAACCTACTAAAAATAGTAAGTGGTGCTTAATGTGAAAAGGTGAAAGAATTGATGGTGTGGGTCCAAATGCTATAGGTGGGTGGCCACCGATATCCACCTGGATCATTCCTCCCTCCTTAGGAAGCAATGGTCCCCATTGCGTTGAGATCCTCCCTGAGATGAAGCAAATTTTGTTGAACCGGGTGTTAGATTTGTTGAAGATGTCATGGACCTGTGGGTAGACATGCTGGATGCATTTAGTAAATTTGGTTTCTTTATTAGCCTCAGACAGTACATATGTGGATTCTGTATGTGTATTTGCAGGAGGTACGGTAACATCATGTGGCGGTGCGTTGGGGGTCAGATCAATGGAGTACTTGTCCTGACAGTGTAGAGGAACCTCTGTGAGTGAGGAGAAAATGTCCTCGTATTCCTCCATGAATTTGTCCATCTGATGCAGCCGTGCAAGGGAGCCCTGTTTCGAGGTTGTGGCCACAATATTCTTCTTTCCCTGTGAGCGAGTTGTGAGGAAAATGAATTTCCTCGTTTGGGAAACAATCTTACTGCGTTTTTTTGTAGTAGTCAAAGAGATGACAGGAGGTAGTACTACCTCTGGTATCCTGTACAAGTTATTTCCAGAAGTAATAATAACAGCACGAGGCCTAGACTCATACACAGCATGTCGCCTCCACAAGTATGGTTGGCCCAATAATACATCAACTACATCAAGAGGAGCAACATCACATAATACCTCATCCGTGAATGGCTTGATGTTGTACGGAAGGCGACACTGTTGGTGGATGTGGATATCTCTCCCTGGGTGAAGCCACCCGATAGTATATGGTTGTGGGTGTGCTATGGTCAGTAGGCCGAGCCACTTCACAACCTCTGCTGAAACGAGGTTCTTTTGGCTTCCGCTATTGACAAGAAATTGTAGCGGAGAACCCTTCACCCACATTTGCGAATGGAAGAGGCACTCCCCCTCCTCTGGATCCTCTGGGTCCTCCCTCTGGATCTTGGTGGTGGAAACAATGGCACTGGGATCTGCATCAATGATCTGCTTTCCTTTGTCATTGAATTTTTCTGGTTTTGACTCAGGATCAGAAAATGCATCTGATTCGGGTGCCTTTAGTTCGGCCACCAATGACTGTTTGGCCCGACACTCATTTGTGCTGTGAGTGGGGCTATTATGAAATTCACACTACTTCCCTGTGTCCTTATTTTGATTTGTGGTGTTGTTCTGAGTAGCACTGCTTTGGCCTTGCCCCTTGTTCTTCGGTTTGGGGACACCTTTCGGATTCGTAGATCCAAATTCTCTCTTCTTCTGCTTAAATTTCTGCTCGATCTTAGTGGCATAGTGATATGCCGTGCCAAGCGATGTAATGTCGAGGAACTCCATTTCCTCCTGAAAGTGTTTGTGTAGATAGCCGCGGTACTTGAGCACCAAATGTCACTCTGAATCTTTAATACCCAACTTTGTGCGCAGGGTATGGAATAGATTCGTCAGTTTGTGCACATCTTGATCCCTTTGTTGCCGCAACGTGGTCCATTGGATGCATTTGTCCTCATAGCTCCCCACGAGGTAATATTGTTCCTTGATGTCGTCTCAGAATGAATTCCAAGTGGGTGTGGCCGAGAAAAAAGAGGGTTCCCCTTCATCCTTTTTCTTACGGTAGGTTTCCCACCAATCTTTGACATGGGGGGCGGCTTTGAGGAGTGAAAAAATAATCTTTTCTCGGTCAGAGAAATCATGGACCGAGAAATACCCTTCGAGCAAATTCAACCATCTATCTATGGCGTCTATATCTATTTTTACTTCAAATACAGGAATATCAAATTTTACCTATACCTTGAAGGGAGTGGCGCCTCCAGAGTGGCTGTTGGATGCAGATGCGCTGTAGTTGGACAGTCGTTGAAGGATCTGAGCAAAGTTATCCATCATCGCGTTCCTTTTTTTCTCGAGGGCCTCCTTGAGCAATATTTTGATAGGATCTCCTGCTCCCTCGTCTTTCTTTTCTTCCGCCATGGGAGGTCGTCGGGGTTTGCGAGGCTGACCTTGCAAGGGTTCAACCAAATTGAGCCCTAACTCCTTATACCTTGACCGCGTTGGGGACATGCAAAGAAAAACAAAGAAAGAGTAGACCGCTCTAATACCACTGATCCGAATTTTATGCAGGAAACGCAACAGAATACAGAAATAACCATAAACATAGAGATGCAGCGGAAATAATGCGTCATTTCATTAATATCAAATAACAGAAGTATGCTTACAGACATAATGGAAATAAATATAGCTAGGGTGCTGGTAGCGAATCTATGAGAAGAGATGTGGTGGCTATAGACCTCTGAACTATGTTACAATGAGGCTTGAGGGCCTATTTATTATTGAGAAACAATGGAAAAACTGAAAAGTCCAAAAACCTAACTCTAGGAGATGAAGCGCCAAAACTGTGGGCCCCCGTTTGGGTAAGTTGGTGTTTCAACTTCTCGGGGACGTAAATTTGGCATCCGATCTCTGTTTGATGCGCTTAATAGCTCAAAAGAAATATCTGTTCGAGTACAACATGGGTCCATGGACTAATGTTGCTCTTGGTTTTCCCAAAAAACGTCGTTTATGGCCTCAAAACGGCTCCGAAAGTTCAGGACCCGAAAAACTGCTAAAAATAGTAAATTGTGCTGCAACTTAAATACTGAATGAACTGATGGTGGGGGTTCAAATGGAATAGGTGGGTGGCCACCAATATCCACCTGGATCATTAAGGCCCCAAAATGGCTCCAGGAGTGTAGGACTCGAAAACCTGCTAAAAATAGTAAGTGGTTATGAATGTGAAAAGCTGCAAGAATTGATGGTGTGGGTCCAAATGTAATAAGTGGGTGGCCACCGATATCCACCTGGATCACCAGTGGTGATCTCCCACAATCTCTACAAGGCCCCATGATACATGTGCCTCATCCTGCGATGCCAAATCTCACACAACTTTGAACTGCTAGATCTGTTGTCGGTCCTGTCTCTGGTGTTGCTACTCAATGCCATCAGGGGCTGGAATGAAAACTTATACACCTTAGCATGGCGCAGACCAATTACTCTATCTGAATCAGCTAGAGTTCCCCTAGGATATGTAAGCACCTGTCCTCTCCTGAACAACACCTCATATCCTCTGTCCTCAAGTGCTAAGTCGGATATTCAGTTCTTCTTCATTCCAGGCACATATAGAACATTTGACACTTTCAAGGGAGGTTTGGGTTCCCTATTAAATGTCAATCTGCCCACATCGATTGCTCTAAAAATGCTGTCATCACCAAGTACTATTTCCATATCAGTATGACTCTCTGAAAGCTCTGAGAATTACTCCCTGACTCTTGTCATATGACGAGAAGCCCCACTGTCAACATACCAAATGCTAGAAGATGCTCTGCTAGTAGTGGAGAGTGCACTCTCCCTATGAACCTGTATGGCAGGTGATCCTTCACTAGTGGCCTCACAAGATATGAACCCAAAATCCCGATCAATGCTCTCTGAGAAGCCCTCTATCTCTGTAGAAGCTTGTTGATAAGTGGTTGTCATTGATGGCAACACAAGTACTACCCCTGCGATCATGACACCTCTTCCTACAACATTCTCTCCCCCTTTGACATCAATGGAAAAGGGTAACTCCCCCTGACACATAACCATCCTGTGGACTTGTACACACTTCCACTCCCCCTTTATATTTTGAATAAGGAAAATCTAATGAGAACTTGGGAGAATCCCAAGCTTTTGGCGAAGATGTTCCAATGCTTCACAAGTACTCTCACAATCATCAACACTTCCTACCCAATCTGCATCTGTAAATGAATGAATAATGAGATTGTTACCCTTGGGATACCACAAGCCATATTCTGTTGTTCCCTTTAGATATAGAAGAATTCTTTTGATGGTAATAATATGTGATTCTTTTGGTGCTTCTTGGAATCTTGCTACTTGTCCAACTGCTTGCATAACATCTGGCTGGGAGGCTATTACATATAGAAGACTACCAATCATAGATCTGTACAACCTTTGATCCATATCCTTAGATGAGTTGTCTATGCTCAATTTGAAACCTGTTACCATTGGAGTAAGGATGGGTTTGCAATCTTCCATTTTAAATTTCTTGAGCATTTCCTTGATGTACTTGGCTTGACATATAAATATTCCTTTCTCTTGATGAGATATTTGAAGCCCTAAGAAGTATGTCAGCTCACCAAGTAAAGACATCTCGAAATCACTTTGCACCTTTGTAGCAATTCTTTCTTAGTCGATCATCATTGCTACCAATTATTATATCATCCTCTTTAGCTATTAGACATGCTTTAGTTGCTTCATCCAGAACATATATGTCATTTGGAGCTCGACTTCCTGTAGCCACAATTTCACCATACATGCCTTTCTTGATTTCACATTTTGTGGAGTTGAATAGTATTGTGTGTCCTTGATCACACATTTGTCCAACAATGAGCAGATTGTGATTCATGTTTTCAATCAATAGAAAATTCTTGGGTAGAACATCTTTTCTTCTGAGAGTGACAGTACCTGATCCTATAACATTTGAAGATCCATCATTTCCAAAGGATACGGTTCCATCCTTCTTCTCTTTCAGAGATACAAATTTATTTCTATCTCCAGTCATATGCGTTGAGCAACCGCTATCAACATACCACACATCTTTGTTGTTATGTACCTTGGTTGCTGCTCTTGTCATGATACCCTTTGCTGCACCTTGCTTTGCTTTGCTTCCCTAGAAATTCTGGTCCTTTGCAACCCTTGACAGCACATGATCTAGCTTTTTCTTTGCCTTGTATGAGCTTGATATTGAATCTGGTGTATCTCTATTATTTTAGATCCCCAATATCTGATTTTCAGTACTATAGTATTCCTCTAAGTCGTATTTCCAATGCCATAGGTCTGACCCAATTTGAATTCTTCAAGTGAGAGTTATACCCAATCTCTCACAATGCCCTAATTATGGACTGTTTCAACAGAGTAAAATTGTACAGCGTGCCACGTGTCATTGTTTCTTCATTTGGCTCTGAAATTAATAGAGAAAAAACTAAATACTGTTCACTATCTACCACTTTTTATGAAATTCCAATCCAATACTCAGAGAGAGAGTTATGACGATTTTCCCAAGGCCACTTCTTTGAGATGAATTTCAGGAGCCTGCAAAAACACTAACTTTCACAGATCATATCTCTGACAATATTGCTCACCTTGATCTGAAATTTTCACAGTAGCTTCCTCAGGATTTCTGCTTCACCTAAAAAAAATTTCAGCTTCTGAATCTTCGTAGAAAAAAATTTAGAGTGAAAATTCCACGATGACCTGTTTCAGATGGCGAAATCCCTTACATGAGGAGGATATGAGGATCACAATTTATATAAATGCTTAGGTTGAGAGGGGCTTCAACAAGTGAACGTAGGATGGATTTTAGGAGCTTAAAAATTATTAATTATGAATTTTCAATGACCCATGCCACAACCCCATGGTGTTTTAGCCCACTAACTGGGGGTACAAACTTCAAACATGAATATCTCTCAAACCACGAAGAATTGCATGGCGTGCCATATATCAACGGAAACATCTCGAAAAGTAGAAACCATCAAAATAATTATTGACCCATAATATATTAATTTGGTAGGTCAAAATTTCCATGCAATATTGGGTTAGCCCTTGGTGTTGCTTGGTTTGGGCATTTCACAGCAAAATTTCCAAACAGAAGTGATGGCAACTCAAAAGGAAAGAAAGGCTTTAAGAAATTCAACAAGCAAGGATCCAAAAGGAACTTTCTCTCTAAAGAAGATAGCTCATCATCTGATGAAGACAATGACAACGAAGAAGAAGCCAATGAGAAAGTATTGTGTATGGCCAAGCACAATAAACCCAAGCACAATAAATAAGAGGTATCAAACAACGAAGAAGGATTGACCATAGAAGAATTTTATAAGGAAGCAATCAAGCTTATAAAAGATCTCAAGGCAGAGAAGATCCGTTCCAATACTCTTGAAGAACAAGTTCAAGGTCTCAAAATTGAAGTTGAAGAACACAAATGCATTGAAGAGTCACTTCAAAAGAAGTTGGAAGAAAACAACCAAGAAAGGGAATAATTAGAAGCCAAAGTAGTCTCGCTGCGTGAGGAAGTGCAGAAAGGAAAAACTATCCAAAACTATGCCAAAAACTCAAGGGCATTGGAAGAACTCATCAAAAATCAACGATCTTACAATGACAAAACTGGCATCGGTTACAAAGAAGAAGAAGCAGGACCTTCTACAACAAAATACAATGAACCTATGAGATCTAACATGCATGTAGACTTCATTGGACAAGATTCGCAAGAACAGCCTTGGAAGACAATTCCTCGACGAAAATTTCCATCCAGGTACCAACATATTTTTTATGGCTACTGTTATTCATGTGGAAAATTTGGTCCTAAAGCTGTAGAATGTCGCACGTACCCTAGGAATGAATACAATTCCAGGAGATCTGTCAAATATGAACCTCCCAGGGCTCAGCGAAACATCAATAGATTTGAACATTTAAGAAATAATATTGAATGTTACAAATGTCGAAACTTTGGACACATAGCCAAAGACTGCAGACTTGAAAATACTCCAGAAGAATCTTCGAAGCCACAGAACGAACGAACATGGAAGAAGAAGAAGAATGATAATTGTGCTCTCGCTTTCAAGGCTCAAAAGAACAAAGATGTGTGGTATGTTGATAGCGGTTGCTCAACGCATATGACTGGAGATAGAAATAAATTTGTATCTTTGAAAGAGAAGAAGGATGGAACCGTGTCCTTTGGAAATGATGGATCTTCAAATGTTATAGGATCAGGTACTGTCACTCTCAGAAGAAAATATGCTCTAGCCAAGAATGTTCTATTGGTTGAAAACATGAATCACAATCTGCTCAGTGTTGGACAAATGTGTGATCAAGGACACACAATAATATTCAACTCCACAAAATGTGAAATCAGGAAAGGCGTGTATGGTGAAATTGTGGCTACAGCAAGTCGAGCTCCAAACGACATATATGTTCTGGATGAAGCAACTAAAGCATGTCTAATAGCTAAAGAGGATGATACAATAATTGGTAGCAATGATGATCGACTAAGTAAGAAGTTTGCTACAAAGGTGCAAAGTGATTTTGAGATGTCTTTACTTGGTGAGCTGACATACTTCTTAGGGCTTCAAATATCTTAGCAAGAGAAAGGAATATTTATATTTCAAGCCAAGTACATCAAGGAAATGCTCAAGAAATTTAAAATGGAAGATTGCAAACCCATCCTTACTCCAATGGTAACAGGTTGCAAATTGAGCATAGACGACTCATCTAAGGATATGGATCAAAGGTTGTACAGATCTATGATTGGTAGTCTTCTATATGTAACAGCCTCCCGGCCAGATGTTATGCAAGCAGTTGGACAAGTAGCAAGATTCCAAGCAGCACCAAAAGAATCACATATTATTGCCATCAAAAGAATTCTTTGATATCTAAAGGGAACAACAGAATATGGCTTGTGGTATCCCAAGGGTAACAATCTCATTATTCATTCCTTTACAGATGCAGATTGGGCAGGAAGTGTTGATGATCATGAGAGTAGTCATGAAGCATTGGAATATCTTTGGCAGAAGCTTGGGATTCTCCCAAGTTCTCATTAGATTTTCCTTATTCAGAATATAAAGGGGGAGTGGAAGTGTGTACAAGTCCACAGGATGGTTGTGTGTCAGGGGGAGTTACCCTTTTCCATTGATGTCAAAGGGGGAGAGAATGTTGTAGGAAGAGGTGTCATGATCGTAGGGGGAGTACTTGTGTTGCCATCAATGCCAAAGGGAGAGATTTTTTATCAGCGGTTGTCATTGATGTCAACCCAAACAACACTAGGGGCTAACCCAATATTGCATAGAAATTTTGACCTAAAAAATTAATATATTTTGGGTCAATAATGCTTTTAATGGTTTCTCTTTGTCAAGATGTTTCCGTTGATATATGGCACGCCATGTAATTCTTCACGGTTTGCGATATATTCATGTTTGAAGTTTGTACCCCTAGTTAGTGGGCTAAAACCCCATGGGGTTGTGGCATGGGTCATTGAAAATTCATAATTAATATTTTTTAAGCTCCTAAAATCCCTCCCACCTTCACTTGTTGAAGCCCCTCTCAACCTAAGCATTTATATAAATTGTGATCCTCATATCCTCCTCATGTAAGGGATTTCGCCATCTGAAACAGATCATCGTGGAATTTTCGCTCTAACTTTTTTTCTACGAAGATTCAGAAGCTGAAATTTTTATGAGGTGAAGCCAAAATCCTGAGCATGCTGTTGTGAAAATTTCAGATCAAGGTGCGCAATATTTTCGGAGATATGATCTGTGGAAGTCAGTGTTTTTGCAGGTTCCTGAAATTCATCTCAAAGAAGTGACCTTGGGGAAATCATCATAACTCTCTCTTTGAGTATAGGATTGGAATTCAATAAATTGTGGTAGATAGTGCACAGTCTTTAGTTTTATCTCTATTAATTTTAGAGCCAAATGAAGAAACAGTGACACGTGGCACGTTGTACAATTTCGCTCTGCTGAAACAATCCATAATTAGGGCATTGTGAGAGATTGGGTATAACTCTCCCTTGAAGAATCCAAATTGGGTCAGACCTGCGCAATTGGAAAGATGACTTAGAGGACTACTACAGTACCGAAAATTAGATATTGGGGATTTGAAATAATAGAGATACACCAGATTCAATATCGAGCTCCTAGAAGGCAAAGAAAAAGCTAGATCATGTGTTGTCAAAGGCTGCAAAGGACCAGAATCTCTAGGGAAGCAAAGCAAAGAAAGGTGCAGAAAAGGGTAGCATGACAAGAGCAGCAACCAAGGTACATAACAATAGCAAGAAGTTCATCACATGAAGTCTTCAAGTGGGTAGCACTGCATACAATCATTGTAAAGGTATCATTGTACTAAGTCATTGTAAATACATTATTGTACAAATTGTACTAGTGTCTATTTGCCAAGAGTTGAAGAGGCAGTGTCGGGTGGTCTAGGATCATCATTAAGTGGTTGTGTCATAGTTGGGGTTATGTTCTAGTGTGTCTTCTTCTTCTACATCATTCTATATCATTGTAAAGTGGACCATTTTCCCTGGTACGAGTGTCCATTCTTCTTTTATTCTTCTATAGGGTGGTAGGGTGGTGCTATTGTAGCTCATTGGGTGTTGGGGCATCCGTTCAGTTGACTACTGAAGAATCTCGGGCGTTGGAGCATCCATCTAGTGGGAGTTGGAGAAGAATACTTTTCTAGATTCTAGGAAGTTGGAGCTTTATTTTCAATTGTAGTTGAATATTAAAGAATTATTAGAAAAGCATTAGGTGGTTTTTGTCCCGGAGTGGGTTTCCACCTTAAAAACTGTGTGCATTTGTGTTCCTCTTGTTTGCTACTATCATTGTACAAACACTGATAATCATTAAAGATTAACTAATGCTCTAATTGAAAGGAATACTGATTCACCCCCCCCTCTCAGTATTTCCAACAAAGCTGCCATGGTTTTCTCCTTTTCCTTCTTGTTCTTCTTCTCCAGACACACAACTGCATAGTGTCCCAACTTCTGATAATTCCAACACTTGACTTTGGAATAGTCCTTCTCTTTGTTCTGCTGCTTAGCTTTACCTTTGCCTTTACCTCCACCTCCACTGGTGGAAGCTTTCTTCTTTCCTTTTCCCTTCTTTCCTCTTGCCAATAATGCCACAATGTCATCCTCCCCCACCTGTTTGATTGCCCCAAGATGGTTCTTTCTGATCTCATTCTGAATGCAATCATCCCACAACCTCTCCCATCAGGGAAGGTTCTCACATGCAACAATTCCATCCAAAAATATCTCCCAAGTCTTGGGAAGACCATTCAAGGCTATCCTCACCAAATCAGTGGGTGCTATGGTTTTTCCTACGGCTGCAAACTCATCTCTCACAGAAGTGATCTTTGTGAGGTATGCTGTAGCACTATCAGTCTTAGCCATTTTAATGGCCTTCAATTTCTCCCTTAGGACCATTTTTCTGTTTTCATTTGAGCTCTGGTAAATACTGGGCAAGGCTGTCCACATTTCATGTGCATAAGTCTTTCCTCTCACATGAGGAATGACATGATCTTTAACTCCATCTAGAATCAGTCTTTTTGCCTTAGAATTGTTTTTGTTAAACTCTGCCAACTGCATAGGGTCAGTAGGTACTGCTACTGGGTGTTGTGTGGTATGTACCATAATGCCCCAGACTTCTGCTTCCTCAAAGATGCTCTGGATTCTCTCCCTCCATGCACTATAGTTTCTCTGCCCATCCAACCTATCTTCAAATTTCAAACCCAAAGACATGCTTGTTTTCCTAACAAAATACAATTTTCAAATCTATGGTAAAGGTTCAGTTTTCTGTGTAAAAATCAACTTGCTGTGATTTTCACTTTTCTCTCCCGAACTGCACTTTTCAGCCAACCTAGCTCTGATACCATGTAGAAATTTCAACCCCCTACTCTGGTTATCAATTTTCCTTATCACTCCATGCATATTGTTTTAAATCTAGGCATGATATAAATACTAAAATCTGGACATGACAGAAATTTTTGAAAACACAAATTTGGAGATTTCACAACTTCTCGAAAATGCAGAAATAAAAACAAAGAAAGATTATGGCAGCCACACATCGAAAATAACACAGTGATTTTTGGTTAATGTGACCCTGGAAAAACTCTCACAACTCTTGGGGAAAACTAGTTTGAAAGCTCTTCTTTATTCCTGAAAATGCTTTTATAGAGAAACTGAAATACATAGTAAAAATTCCAACAACCACAAATTCAGACTTATCTCTACTTCTGTGCTTGAACTCCACCTCAGAAAATGTACCAATCAACAAACAGTTAAAACAAATTTTTATAGCAATAAATGACAACATTAAATGTTGTACGGATGCATCAAAAAATGTGTTGGAACAGGTTGTATGAAACTGTACGGATTTGTACAACAGTCCTCCTCGAAATACATGCCCATAATTTGCCTCGAAAATTGTGTTGAAGATGTTGTCCCTTTTCTCGAAATTTGTGCCGAAATATCAATTGTAATTCTCCTCATTTTTCGTGCCCAGAATCTGCCTCGAAATTCATGCTGAAGCTACTATCCCTCTTCCTCTATTTTCGTGCCTCTTCCTTGGAAATCATGCCTCTCTCCTACTGCACAGATTCTGCCATGGGATTTGTGCCAATAATGCTGCTGTATAGATTTGCTGAAGTCTCCTTGTTTCCCTCCAAATTGCCACTACTTAGAAATTTCTCTCCTTGCTTTCCTTCTCTTCTCTCAATAGCTCATAAAAGACTGAACTAATCTTTTTGACTTCTCCTGTCCTTTTACCCTAAATGAACTTTTGGGTAACCCTAAGATCTAATGGCTGAGATTCATTTAGATCTAGGGATGAGAAAAAATGTGCATTTAATTCTCACTTTCTATTTTTTAACTCACACACTTAAATAAAGACCCACTTAGCCTTTTATTTCCATAGTCACTTTTTCACTTTCTAATTTTTCATCGACTTTAATAAAGTCACTTTAAAATTAGAATGTAACTTTATCACTTATAAAGTCACTTTAAAATTAGATTGAATTTACTACTTATAAAGTCACTTTAGAAGAAAAGTACAAATAAATTTGGACACTTTTCCCTAGGCCGAAGATCAAAGCCTTAGGGAACCACTTGTCCTCTGGTACCCAAATTTTAACATCCCTTTCAAATTCTCAACAATTAAAAGGATTCAATCACCAACTAAAGTCCTTAATCCATGAGTAAATTTGTTATAATGTCCAACTATCTCCATTCGTAGGGGAACACCCCAACTTACAAGAATAAAATAGTGATAAAATAGCTTAATATCTTAAAACATGTGCCAAGAAGGTGATTGCCTCCACCTAATACTATAGTATACATCATAATAATTGAAGACAAAGTATGCAATCAAAGCCAATAAGTTTTGAGAATTTTGAGGGCTTAATATTGTAATGTTCCAGATCTGAAACTGCTCATGAATCCAACAAATCATATTCCCTTTTTCAGAAACATTAACAATCAACAACTGAACTATTCGAGAGATTGAATGTAGGGGAATTTAATAGGTATGTCACCTTTACAAGAAAGGATGAGACCTAGAGGCTAGCTGGCCCACTAGCATACTCTATCTATAGAACTATGTCGAGAGCTAATATTCCCAAGAGGGATTGCTCAGCAAGCCAAGCCTGAAAAACACATTTTTCAGAGATGGGTCCTTCAGAAACTAATATAAACTCTTGTATCCCTTATATATGATAATATAAAACCCAATTCCAAGAGGATATCAGAAACAAATTAGACTAGGTGGGTTAAACAGTTCTCCCACACCTAGCTTGCCTTGAAAACTGCCCAACTAAGGGGATGCAGCAACATAGAGACTGTATAACGGTATTACACTGATGAATAAGATTTAAAAAAAGTGAAATAGATATAAATACACATCTTTAACTTACAACAATAACTTATACAGTGTTTTATGAACCAAGGGGTGGGGAAAATTGAAGATTTAGGCCCTAAAATGAGTATAATCAGAGATATGCGTAAAAATAAGGTGGGAAAGTGGTTGGATATTATATCTAGGGTTATGAGGGACTCCCAAGTCGAATTTCAGCAAAAAAAAATAATATTTTCTATGTTAAACAGTTCCTCCTTCCCGACTAGTCAAGAAAAACACCTAATCCCCATGACTTTGAATATGCAGAATTTACTGAAACTCAGGCAGCGTGATTTTCTGAAGGTGATACATGAAACATGATATATACATCAGTAAATCAGACCCATAATGTTACTCATGCAATAGAAGAGAAAGAATGAAGACTTTAATGAAGAAAAACCCTCTTTAAGAGGTGCTACAACAATTGTATTTCACTGTAAAACCCTAACAACTTTATTTTCTGAAGCACACAGCAGCTGTAGGTTACAAATAAGATCTAGAACATATCAGTGCATAAAATATTATATCTATATGAAATCCATACACTAGATTGTCCCTATTTTACATACCCCTTGGGGTTTTCAGCAAAAAATGGAATGCATGGAGTAGATCTGACTTCTTATGCAGCAGATATGCAGATTTACTACAGAATTTCTGAAGATGAAATTATTATGAATATATCAGGTCTGGAAGTTACATGGATTGGTTGGCCAATCCATGGATCACCATAGTGAGGGAACTTCCCAACACCGGAGATCTCTCTCCCAAGAGATTGCTAAATCACCCTGCAACTCCTCCTTTGCAAATAACGTAGTCTAGGAAGATGGATTGCACTGTAGGCTCAAAAATGTGTAATGGCATGATGCCAAGATCTGAAATGAAGTTCCAATCATCCAATACAGTCCTTCCAATGGATTAGAACCCCCCTTCGCTGGAAAGAAGTACTGAAATGCCTTAGATCTGAAAAGATCTAAGCTCCACTTGTTGCAGCTTTCAAAAGAAAGCAAACCCTCAATGGATCTGCGCTGCTATTGGAAGTAGAAGCTTGGCCAAAATGCCGGATAGTGGACAAAGCTTAACATTCTCGTCCAAGGAGCTACTCATGGAAGGAGAGAGGATTCCTAAACAGGAAATCCCCTCTCTCTAGCTAAACAGCCTAGAGAACTTGAGCTGCTCAAGCAACCTCAAAATTGAAATTTCTCCAACAACCTTTTCTTTCAGCCTTCTCCTTCCTTTTTTAAGATGAGGATGGGCAATACCCTAAACCACTTTCAAAACTTTAGCCCCTTTCACATGTGCACCCTCCATCTAGATCTGCGCTGGCCAAAAAGGAGGTACATTGCACTTAGACATCGCTGTTAATAAGGTCTTGTTGACCCAATCAATTGTCACAAACCCTTTTCACACATAAGGGTTTCATTAAAGCAGCCCTGATTTAGCCTTGTTCATATTGGACATTTATTTATTCCATGGAGTTTTTGGATTTTATTGATCTCCCTTACCATTTTATTCCTTATACAATGTAAACAATACAAAAATGAATATTCCTATTAAATTAGGAATATTACAGTCCTCCCCGTTCAAAATGTTGCTTGTCCTCAAGCAACTGCAAGGTAGGACAAAATTTTTCCTCCTCCTTCTCCTTGTGGCCTCATCAATGGATCCCACCATGGCTGAAAATGATATGCAATAAATCTGTCCTCCCATGATTTCCTCAAAGTGTAAAAGAGAAAGTGTACATTGTGAGAAAATGGAGGGTACAAGTGGTGATCTCCTTGCTTCTCAATGGCCTCCTCAAGGTAGGAGTGATGATGAACATGGGGAATTTTATTCCCATTGAGTGACTTCCACACCCATGCTATCATCCAAATGAAGTGAGCTATGCTAAGTAGCTCATATAATTGGTCAACCCCCAGTTTGTGCAATGTAGTGGGGCTGCATGGAGAGATTGTTTTCCCCTTTTTAATTTATTTCCCTCTCCACTCATGACAAGGATGGAGTTGTTTGTGTCCTTGGGCTGAAATGATATGGCCTCCAAGAATGGCCCAAGCTACTTCATCAAATGTTTCAGCCATGAATTGCCTCTTCAATTTCTCCATGTGGTTTTCCCCACAAGAAAAGGAAAGTAGCAATGTGGAAATCATGGTTTGCCCATGGTGTCTCCTGCAATATAAAACATGTAAAATGGGGAGAATTATGCTCCCAATGGGCTATTCCAATATATACAACACTCTCAAATTAGTGCTTCCTGTGAATGTACAAACATCAGCAATACAAGGAAGCAATATGCCATGAAAATAAGCTACCAATTGACAACTAGAGAGTGGGTCATTGCTCTTCTCATGGGACCAACGTAGTGTACCTCCTTCCTGCTTCAAAACAGAAATTAACAAGTGCTTTTCCAGCCACTTGTTTGCTTCCACAATCATATCATAAGATGGAAACATGAATATACAATTTGGTGCCAAAGATGCACCCCAAAAATCATGTGGCCTCTTCCACAAACCACCATCAGATTGGCCAATTTCGCTGCTACAAATTGCTGCAAGTACATCCTCATGTGATATGAAAGAAGGAACAAGTCCTCTTGATACATCATGCTGCTCAAACAAGGAAAATAAGTACAATACAAAATATGAAATTATACCTTCTCCCTCATGCACTTGAGCTCTTGAGCTGAAATGGCTCAACTGAAAATTCTCCCTCACTTCCAATGAGTAGGGAAGTGGTTGTGAGGTCATCTCCATCATCAATCAGGCTATGCATCTCTCCACATGCTGATATATGTCATGTTGAATTCCCTCCCACGTGAACTTCTCTAGCCAAGCAAAGTATGCATCCAAGTGCATAACTAGGAAGTCTCAATCGCTCCTCCTCATAAACAACACTGGTGTTCTGCAATATGGTGCTCTCCTCATGCTGCTGTCTACTACTTTGACATCCCTCATGCCAAAGTCATCTTTCCACATATTCACCTCCCTTGAATCCAAGAGTGGTGAACCTAGAAATAGGATGCCTCTCAACAATGTCGGATCTGGTGGCCTCCTGGGTGGGTTGCCTCCATGTAGTGAGACATCTAAATAGGGAATGGACTGTATGAATGAGAGGAGTGAATGGTCCCTCTCTTCACTACGCAGTGCAGTCCTTCTCCTATGTACAGAAATCCTCCTCAAAAGATGAGGGTGCATGCTCATTCCCCCAGAATGCTGATCCTCCTCCTCTTCTCCCTCTAATGGTACAACGTTGGTATTCCTTCTCTGCTCATCCCCTTTGGAAATGTGGAATGGAGTTTGTTTCATGGCTCCCTCCAACTCATGCAAAGTGTTTGGTTTTATGATGCCGACACATGAGGGCTTCTCATCAACTCTCCTCACTAATCCTTTAGTGAATCCCTCATAGGTTTTTACATTTGAATGATAATATGAAACAGAAACTTGAAACCACAAATCATAGGCCATACCTTTGAGATGCAGTGGTGCTTCCTCAATTCTTATTGCAATGCACATGGGCAATAGACTGCGCTGTGGATCTGCATGTGAGACTGAATGCTCACATCCCTCAAGTGAATAACTAGGGCTTGCTTCATCAACAAACACCTTCAGGAAATTTCTGCAATTCTCCCTTTTCTATATCCTTGAGATCTTCTATGATACCCTCCAAAGTCTGGAAAAGAAGCAGGGAGGTGTTCTCTTCCGTCATTCTTCCTCCTCCTCTTTCTCTTGCTAAGAAAGTAGGCATGTTACAACGTTGAAGATCAGGTTGTGCAGCTGATTTATCACACACATTATAATGAATGCTGGGGATTCTAAGATCAGAGGGATCTACATGATCTCCCTTCTCCATCCCCCGGATTTCTTCTTTCATTACATGAAGAGTTTCTGAAAACTCTTCTCTCTGTAATCTTCTAGGAAAGGGGTTCAGGCCCTTCTCCCTTGTGTCTTCAATGTAACCAAAATTCTCCATCAGATTTGTCTTGCTTCTTCTCTTTTCTTCTTTGATAGCTTGATCTCACAGGCTGAGCCAGAGATCATGCTCTGATACCATTGTAATGTTCCAGATCTGAAACTGCTCATGAATTCGGCAAATCATATTCCCTTTTTCAGAAACGTTAACAATCAACAACTGAACTATTCCAGAGATTTGCTGTAGGGGAATTTACCGGGTATGTCACCTTTACAAGAAAGGATGAGACCCAAAGGCTAGCTGGCCCACTAGCAGACTCTGTCTATAGAACTATGTCGAGAGCTAATATTCCCAAGAGGGATTGCTCAACAAGCCAAGCCTGAAGAACACATTTTTCAGAGATGGGTCCTTCAGAAACTAATATAAACTCTTGGATCCCTTAGATATGATAATATAAAACCCAATTCCAAGATGATATCAGAAACAAATCAGACTAGGTGGTTTAAACAATTCTCCCACACCTAGCTTGCCTTGAAAAATGCCCAACTAAGGGGCTGCAAAAACATAGAGACTGAATAATGGTCTTACACTGATGAATAAGCGTTAAAACAAGTGCAATAGACATAAATACACATCTTGAACTTACAGCTATTGGGATTCATCTCCCAATGACTCTTGGCCTTCCTTATTTCCTAATATTATTTATTGTACAATATTACATATCCACACCCAACC